>SNQN01002750.1:41785-69424 GCA_008642245.1 Bassia scoparia | reverse complement strand
GTACATGAACGAATTGTGTGAGGTGAATACTTCTGATCGGATTCGGAAATTGTACTCTATCAAACATCAGTTGCAATGCAATGGCGATCATAGATGCCACCCCCCCATAACGCATATACTCTCTGAATTACGCCGTTCTCAGCAATGTGAGTTCTCTTGCAATTTAACAACTCTTTTTATTGTCGACAATTCAATTAGTGGTATCTTGTACTTTAGTTCTTAGAATTAGTTTCCATTACCATGCAATTGGAGCTTCCATATGTTAAATGGTTTGCTAGATTCGGTATCATTGGATCTAATTATACATTCCCTATTTGGTAGTGACATAATAAGCATACAGGTAAATACTTCCCCCGTTATAATGGTTGTTTGATGGAATTGAGAGTCATTATTCTGGTCAGTTAGTGGTTTATGTTTAGGAGTTTTTGGTGGAATGCGCTTTGAGGTGGAAATTTATAAGTCACAGTAGAAGTATCGTATGTCTAATTTGATATAGAGTGAGCGTAGCTGATATGTGTAGGGTTTTATTGCTTAATGAATCAATTTGAGAATGATGCTGGTTTCTAATTCTTGTTCAATGGTACATATGATGTAACAGTACAAATCGCTTATTAAATGTAGTAGCGTTTGAGGGGGCCTGGTGAATGCGATCCAATTTCAAGCCCAAAGGGCTTCATGTGAGGGTGTATGTTAGAGATTATTATAAATTCCCGGGCTTGTGGTTGAGATGTGTCAGTTAACATAAGCGGTACATTGTTTATCTCCGTGAACTGACAATAATTTGTAGGAATGTAGGTTTGAAGCCATTGTTTTCAGGCTTATAATTGTCGATATCGGAAAGTTTAAATATTCCGTGAGCATTTGGATGATGCATTGTTGTACTTCAAGTATTGCTTTTAAGGAGGTCCTTTTTGTCTGTAAYTTGAGACAGTTAATTTATTTTGGTGGGGGAAATGTGGTGTGGTAGCTGCAATTCCTGCAAATGAGCTATTTATTAGTTGGTGTTGATGATTCATCTATTTTTGTAAGTGTTTGGCTGCACTGGAGTTTGAGGGGATGAATAGAGATTGGTTGATGACGTAYAGGTTGGTACCCTAGAAAGAGAGAGCATATGTTAGACTTTTATGCTGTTGCTGAAYTGTGAGATGGGTACATTGGGGTACTAAACATAGGATTCCGAGAGATATTGGCATTGCATGGAGCCATGGAGTATTTCATTGAGTAATCATGGTTTCTTCCACTTAATTATCATCCACTTTTGTTAAATTACGATATGATAGGATAATATGAGGGCATATGTACGTTCCAGATATACCATGCGCCCACATTATTGTGTGTTCTTTTTATGAGGTGATGTTCTTAATTTGTCGRTCTGCTAGGAAGATGGGACTTGAGAGAGTGTGCTTCATTTGTGGGGCACTTTGATGTTATCGGTTATCTATTATCAATTCTGGTTGAATTATTTTAGTACGACTTTCACTAGTCTCATTAGTTGATACTCCGTAGTAGCATGTGCCTTGTACTATCAAATCCACAACCAATTGAATCATGATACTTATATGTGGGGTATCTATGAAACTTCTTGAGCCCATTTGGATCTCAATGGTTTCAGGAATTATTGCTAACTCATCARCCTAATTTAGACAAATCAGAGAGAGTAATCAATCTGACGATAGCATAACTGATTAATGTATTTCTTATGACTTTATTTGGCGGAAGTGTAGCTTGATGAGTGTTCTTTTAAGTTGCTGCAGTGCAGTCAAAACAAGGAAACTGTGTTCTATAGATATATAAACCTTTGGCTATATGTCATATAAATTAATGGGCTTTAGTATTTGTAGAGTGATAGAGGACAGGTTAACAGATTAATAGAAAGGGTATCAACTTTAATAGTTAGTTGACCAAAGATGCTGCAGCGCAAGTGAGGTAGCAATAGTATTTGCTATTGTGCTGGATTACATCCTGTTCTTGTCTTCATTTCCTTATTTAGATAAAATGGTTTGAGTTTACTCCTCAAGGAAGCTGAGTCCTAGGCCATACTATCGTGTATAGTCTCATTCATGTTATTGTCCAAAGATTTAAGCAAACAAGCTATTTGGGCAATAGTGTCTTCTAAGAGTACTGAGCTTTAGACCTGGTACAAAGTACAAACCTTTTGGGATATGGCTTTAGTCTTGAAGTCATGAAAAACAGCAATTGTTTATCCTGGTTTTCCTCTGATCTAATGCATTCTGTAATTCTGTTCAGTTCTTGAGTGTTGATTCCTTTCTCCATGCCTTATCTTCAATTTATGACAGCTAAGTTTTAATAGAAAACATACTTCGTAGTATAACACAATCCCCTTCAATAATTCCCAAACTATGAGAAGGCTATTTAAGGAATCGAGAGAAGCCCCTTCACCCCTCATCTCCCTAACTATGAGAAGTTCATTATAATGATGAACCACTGTAGTACAGTCATTGATAGAATTCACTTGTGATTTTTCTTCTTTCTTTCTTTCTTTCTATTTTATGTTTCTGATTACAATTCCTCTTAAACTTAAATAGAGATTGAGATTGTGTTATTCTGGTGCTTCTTTGTCATGTGACTTTTAGACAATCTGAACTTCTGAAGTACTCATTTGATACTTGACCTTTTGCAAGGGTATGGAGCCGCACATATTTTGCACTAAAATTATTCAAAACTTTCTTAAGCTTGCCATGTTTGACACTTGTTTGCATATTTTCTGTCCAACAACATAAATATCCAGTCTGAGCAACATAGAATGTGACAATAAGATTTTAATCCCAGATGGCTGACATCTTATTGGAGTTCTGACAGACAACAAACATGAGCTGCAGCGTACATTGGTTCAAAGGATGGATTTTTAATGTATCGAGAATACAAGGACAACGGACGTGATAAACATTTGTGACGATACCTTTTGCCCCTTGGAAACTGAAAAGTATTTATCAAGGTACTTCAGTACTCTGTATACGTCTTGCAAACTTGTAATATTCTTTACTGGACTCTTACCGTGTCGGATCATCGATACTTGGAAATTGTATGGCACTTAACACTTATTTGCTTCAAGTCATTGAAATGTTTCACAAAATAGCCAAGCTGAACATTGGACATATACTTGAGTTGAACATGGGTATTAGTCGAGTAACATAGCTCATAATGACTTAATTATTGCTTTCTTGATTTTCAAATGTGACCTTCCTCTTTTAACTTCTAAGTGATCAATCATACTTTTCTTTAGAATGAAAAAGAAGTCGTTGAGTTGCTTTTCTAGCTTTTAGTCTTTCCTTTTCGAGTGACACCTTGGTATTATTTTACATGCTCTTATAGAGAAATGCTTCATTCTAGCTTCATATAGGTTTTCACACTGTAAATTGCTAGACATTTTATGAAAAATTTGATCCACTCTTCATCTATGTATTTGATGCTATATTAATAGTTGTGTTTCTTTAGAATCCTTTCTCTTTCTGGTCCTTTTTAAGACCTTATGTACTATTCTTGTCTTCACAAGACAAGTAGGACCCTATGTCTGCTTATACTTCTGTTCTAGGTGTCTCTGAATTAGATATTGATTATATTTGTTTCATTTTCTTTCTTATACTTCCTTGTCGTAACTTCACGAAAAAGGATAGGATTCAAGATTACAAGAATTATCTTGTGGATCAAATCTTAAGAAGAAATTTAGCTCCATAAGCTTTGTGGATGTCAAAAAACTGAATTTTGTTTACCAAGAAATTTGATGTTTCTTCCCTCACTGTCAGATATATCTGTTTGGTGTGGAGTGTACACATTTCAATGGAGTCAAACTGCAGAAAATATGCCAATTCTAGTTATCGCCTCATTTGTCTCTCTCGTTCTTTATTAGTTGGGAGGGGAGGTGAAGGGCGGTGTTAAGTCTACATACCAGTAACAACAATAATCCAGTATGGACTGAGATGAGGTTTTTGGAAGGTCAAGTATGGAGTATATTCTACCCAGTGAAAATTGTTAAAAAAAAATATGTGCTCTGAGAATACCTTAATCACCTTGATGGTTGTCTTTGTTTCTGAAATTGTTTCACTTAGTTCCTTAAGCTACAATAAAGATGCAATTTTCTTGCTGTAAAGTTCCTGTAAAATGTTGAAAATAGTTGGACATTCTGTTTTAATTTCTATTGATATAAACATTAGAATGCAGATTTAAGATTTTCTTGTAGTTCAATATTCAATTAGTCATTCCGTGTAAGTTTGTGTCAATAACAATACTTTTCATTGTATGTAAACATTTGGACTGCTTCTGATCATTATTCTACCTACACCACACTTGCAAGACATTGTATGGTGCCATCCAAGTACACAGTTCTGCCATAGCAGTTGATTTTTGTGTTAGTTTATGAGATCATCCTTAAAAGCGTCTTCCTTCGTTCTTTCCATTTGAAATGATGCTATGATTAAAACAGAACAAAAAGCAGGTGACTCGAAACAATTATTTTGTCCAGTTTGGAACGAATGTTGCTCTTTAGGAAAAATTAAAAGCATAGACTAGATTAAGTGCTTTAAATAAAGTTTCTCTCAGTAAGAAAAAGTATTGTAGGCAGACCATTAGCATGAACCTGATCCTATTCCCTTACTACATAAGCTTTTGCTAAGTTAAGCTATAATAAATTTAAGTTAGTTGTATGATGCATGAACTTAAGCCAAGTGTTTTATTTATTTATTTTGGTAGAACAAGCCAAGTTTTAAGAATTTGGATTCGTACTATATTATTGAATTTTGATTGCTGAACTGATCATATTTTCATTTTTTTAAACCTTCACAAGCAGACTTTTTTAGGAAACGTGACAACTAAATATATAGATTGAAAAAGGCCATATACAATATACTGTATTAGAGTTGCTGGATGGGTTACATCTATTGTGGGTGCATGTGGGGTTGCTATATTCTGTTTCTTTTTCCTTTTCTTTTTCAAATCATTAAATATCATTGTCTCTTGTCATAACACACTCATAAATTATTGTATGTTCTCATTGTTTGGTGTGTCTATATATATATGTGATATGTCCTTGATGCATTACATTTACATAGCTTGCAAAAGTCAGATAACTGCCCATATATTTCCTTTGTATTAGCAGTTATCTTTTTGTTAGAATGGCCATTGTAGAAACATCCCAACCTCTTTCTATAGAGAGCTTCTCATGCAGATGGCTGATAAACCTGAAACCATCCCTCGAAAGCCTTAGTGAATCCTTCAGGGCTGCGATGGATTCATCCGATGAATCGTTCTTCATCGAGATGGACCCTAACATGCCAGCTTCGAAGAGGTTCAAGAAACTTGACAGGGAGTTTGATTTCAATCTTCCCTTTTCAGAGCAGTCTACGGCTGCCATTGTACATGCTGATGAGCTCTTTTCTGATGGGCTCCTCATGCCTCTTGTTAACACATCAAGGACCAAAAATTATAGTGATTCAACTCATTCAAGTCCATGTATTTCTCCACTGTCAGATTTCCAGAACAGACACGCTGTGTCAGGTGATCGTAAGCTCCGGTGTTCCTCCTTGAGGAGGTGTAGGAGCTTATTGTCTAAGAAAATGTTTGAAAAGTACTTGTATTTTCTGTGCCCTTTATTGAGAAAAATGAGAAGCTGCAGATCAAAGTCAAAGGTTAGAGCAGCTGATGACGGAATCTGGGTGCTGAAGAATAACAGGTCATGTTCAACAGGAGCATCACCTCGAACAAGTTCAGGTTCCTTACCTGGTAACTGGAGGCGGTCCTGTGATTCRGAAAGCTCAATCAATGAGGCAGTTCTTCACTGCAAAAGATCAATCGGCATGTGATTTTAGAACCCGTTGATATACAGGTAGAACTATATGTAATGAAAGGTTTTTGTATATAGGGAAAAAATCGTATACAACTATAGGAACGAATACCATATCTCCTTACATTTTGCAGAGGGAGGGAGGTGATGAGACGTTTGTGTTTCTTTCTTGCTCACACATCTCATCCATGTATTTTTCCTTTCTTTGATTCCATGCTAGTGCAACTTAATGTAGTGGTCCTGGTTTGAGACAAGGAAGAATAAATAAAGATTATATTCATATTTTTATGTATGAATGTTTTTTTCTCCACCCCTTTCTCCCCTCCTGTTACCTACACAGGACAGACTGCAAGTTGATGATACATATAACGAACTCGAATCGTTCCAATTTTATCGGATGTCTTTGATGCGATGAGATGCTTAATTTGTAATTTGAAGTCTCGTCGCACATGTCCACATCTGAGAAGTGATAATAACTGATTATCTGATAAGCACGCAGTATCTCAAGTGATTATCCTCAATGAAGCAGGAGATTTGGAAATAGAATTAAGATCAACACAAAATCTGATCTGACGGTTTCACTCGCAGATGTTACGGATTTTTTTTACGAATTTGGTCCCTCAATAATCGATTTTTTTTAATTTTTTTATGAAAAGACATATCCTAATTTTCATTATTTGGTACAGCCTGTTATCTAGAATCATAAAAATCCCCTATAATATTTTTTTGGTGCTAAAAAGCCACAAGGCGAAGATGAAAATCGATCCCGTGATTTAAACTCCAAATCGGGAAGAAGTTTTTACCACACTGACTATCTCTCACTCTCTCCTTAATTGATTGTAGTCTTACTCTTTACTATAGTACTTTGCTTGCTCTTGGTCTGATTTCACAATCAGTTTTTCTACTGAAAACAAATTATAAAAATCCTTTAATATCATTATTTGTGCACATTTTAATACTTTCTTCGTTCTTTATATTTGTTTTACTGCGTAGTTTAGTTATTCGTATTATTGTATCTTTTACTTCATTAATGCTAGAATAATTTACGTGTATAGGAAATAAACGCGAAATTTGTACATGTATAATGACTCTGTAGACTAAGGTAAGAATACTGAGCTGTAACAATATAGTTGAAGTCGAATCAAGGCGGAGGAGGGGAGGCAAGGGGGGCATGCACCCCTATTTTTGGGAAAAAAACAGACAAAAAAAAATGATTTATGATTGTTTTGAACTTTTGATGTTGATTGTATTGTGTTATTGTATTATTCGTTCAATGATTTATGCTTTAATTGGAAATTTGGAATTGAAAATTTGAAATGTTAATTTTTTTAGTTGTTGAATATTGAAATATTAAATTGGTTTGTTGTTAGAATTATTGAATAATTGAATAACATTAAAATTGATTACCTTGAATGTTGAATAGTACTTTTAGTAGATTTAATTGCTAGAATTATTGAATTGAGAGATAGATGAAGGTAATTCACTAATTTGATGATATAAATTATAAAATAATTAGTTGACTATTGTTATCAAATAAAAATCATCGACCGCTTCTAAAAATGAAGACCCGAAGAATTTTGTAATTTATTGTTTATATTTCTTATTCTTTTGAATTGTAATGTAAGACTATATTTTTGGCATTTGAAATGTAGACTTAATGTATTAAACAATTGTTATTATTGTGATTTTTTTTACCCGATTTGATATGGATTTGAAGCTTTCTAAATTTCGCACCCCCGATTTTAAATCCTAGCTCCGCCTCTGAGTACGATATAGCTAGTTTAGTTGGTGGGGAAATCTAGTGATACGTATAATTCAGGCGTTATTAGAAGTCATAATATCGTACGTAGTTTGCTTAACTTGCTTGACCACTTGATTAATCTTAGCTGTTGTTTTAGCAGTTAGTATAAAATCCACTAGCGAAAAGAATTGCATTAAAGCAAGAATGAAATTCAGTACATCATACATACAAATTAATTAATATTCATTGCTTAGCTTCTTCAAAAGATTTGGGGTTAATTAATAATGAGACTATTCATATTCAATCTTTACTCAAAAACGTACACGAAAACGCTCCTGATTTTTTCTTGAATAATTTGCCATGTGTTCAAATCTTTAATCTACTCTCTTCTTTTTTTAACTAGACTCAAAGTTAATGAATAATACTCCTTTTCGTATGACAAATTATTTCAGTTAAAGGCTAGGAAGCATGCATTTTGTAATTTTTATGTGTTTGTTTAGCATGTCCTCTAACCAAGATCGGTGGGAATGAAAAGAGATCATTAAATAACTCTTACAATTTTAAATGGAGGTTTATGGCTCACTCGAGATGAGAGAAAATTATCATTGTTATCGGCGGTGACAGCTTGGTTCACACCCAAAAAACAATGGTTATACTCCATCCGTTTTCGATTTTTTTACGTTTCTTTTTGGGTGTTCCATTTTATCTTTACATTTTCTTTGCATACTTTACTTTTACCACTATGTTACTTTACCGCTAAATATTTCATATTTCCTTACTTATTTACTCATCATTCTTGATTTTTCAACCAAAGTTATTTCATCCATCATTTTTAATATGAAAAATTTACTTTACATTTAATTGCACACATCTCAAACAAATAAAGTAATTATACAACTTTCAAGTATCTAACATATTTTATCTCAAATGCTAATTCTTCCTAATTAACGTGTAATTTACTAACGCTAAAAAAAAATAATTGAGGAGGGAGTAGTAAAGTTTGTCGATGAAAAGAGAAATACAGAGTAGTATTACTAGAAGAGATTAGACAGAGTCAATAAAAAAAAGGGACCTCCCCTCCTACTTGAGATTCTTGATATTGTCCCCTCTCTTGGCAACACTATTGACTAATGCATATCCTAACTTTTATTAGTCAAATCTGTCATTAATTAAGCCCATAAATGCCCTCTGCCCCTCTTACTACACCAACAAGGTATAATTATCTCAAGTAAGTATAATGTGGACTTAACCTGTTCTTTTTTTATCATTTCTTAGTTCTTTGTTCCAATTGATTGAAATAATGTCATACTACAATTAAAATAATAATTAATTAAAATGCCTTAATCATTATTAGTAATTGTCGTATCTATAAATCGCTATACGTTCATTGTATATATGCCATGAGGAATGAATATATTGTAACAACTTTGTTAGTAGTTTTTCATGCACAATTTTAGTTGCATCATGTCACTATATTCTTTCTCTTAATTAGAACATGAGAACTGGACACTGGTCCACTATAGCTATAAATGCAAATAGAACCATCCAAATCACAAATCGTTATATTCCGAGTATATATTCAAGATAGACGTTTTCTTCAATTAATGTCATCCTCATTTCCAATTTATGTCCCGATAGATCCTACATATTATATTATACAGCATCGATTGACATATAACTTATGTGGCATGTACACAAATGATCTGGTATATTAAGTAGTTCTTTCGATGCATTATATTTTTTGCTTATTATAACCTTTACGTTGGTTTGTTAGATAAAGACATAAAGTAAATTCTACACTAAATAATTAAACGATATTAACAACCGGATTCCTTCCATTTATTGCATGTAATATCGTTTAGAGGTAAATACATAAACTTGTGTTTGAAGAAGGGATGTACTCACTTCATGTTTGGTGTTAAATTTTACTGTTTTGTGGTTGATACCTAAATAACTTATTTTCTAAACTAACAATGAATCTCTGATTATTCTATGATAGCCAATCCATTATTCAACAAAATAAAGATATTTTAATGTTTCAAAGTGATGAAACCCAAATTAGCAGTCAAATGTGGCAAGCATGAATTGTCTCCTTACAACCTTTTACCCACATCCTTTAACCTCATCTAGCTATCTAAGTTTATTCCCCAAAGATACATTATGCTCCTCCGATAATACATTCTTTACCCAGACTATCTTCATCTGTAATTGATCACCTTCTGTTATTGAAATTATATTATCGTAAAGATAGGTCAGTCTTATGACTGAATCCCACTTACCCCAACCTTAAGGTTAAAGGTACAATCCTTAGCATAAAATCAAGTTTGGCTCTATTTACGCATATATAGGACGTATAAAATCTATATATTTGTTGTGGAAAAACAAACTAACGAACAAACTCAGCAAATCGAAAGAGGGCCTTCTACCGACACAAGCAAAGATACATTTGTGTGATTTGGCAATCTTGAACTTGAATTTGAAAATAACAATGAAATTGTCACCATGTCATCAAGTAAGGCAAGGAACTGAACAAACCTTGCTACCAATATATTCCAAAACCTTTGATAACGTCTCTTTTTTTGTATTTAATTTATGCTAAGTTTCTCCATTTTTAATATAATTATTTGATTTTGTTATTGTTGATCTATTTTTATTTATTTTTTCCTTCCTTTTTTCTCAGGTAAATTCATGTAGTTAGGACCAATAGACGGCTTTCAATTTACCACTTGTTGCATATTCATGATCAATTAGCTTGGTTTAAGGGGACAAAACCTTATATAAAAGACATATTCTTATTGTTGCTCCTATTGATTTGTTAGTCACAATTGCAGCAAAAAATGATGTATTTTAGTACTTTTTTTAATATCAATATATGCGCCAACATGAAATATATTGTTCTGATTTTTCTTTGCTGTGTGAGGTTTTCTAATTGAAGCGTATAAATATATCACAAAATGATGTCCCTAATTTGTTATGTGTCTTTAAAGAATTTATATGGAAATTTCTAGCCTGTGTTAATTAATTATTGTTGAAAGATATAACAAACTTTAATTTTTCTAGATCGTACAACTAAGAAGGACTGTTTTTAAATAATATAATATAATAATATATAATATATAATAATTAATAATACATATAGAATAATAATAAATAATATAATAATATAATACAATAAATGATAATAATAATAATAATAATAATAATAATAATAATAATAATAATAAAAATAATAATATAATTTATGATTGGGCGATTAAGTTTTTAAGAAGGTTGAAATGCAATACTAATTATAATTGAACAATAAGTATCATTGTGTTTAAGAATCAAGAATCATTTATTTGTTAATTGTACTCGTACATTTGTACATAGAAATATACAATTCAAATTAATCTTCTGTTGCATCATTACTCTTGAGTGAATAAGTTGGGTTATATTCAATTCAACTTATTTAAGCATTCTAATTATTAGAAAAAATTAAATTATATTACGGAGTAAAAAATTTCAGATTTAGGTCCAAATTTCGGATCCAATTTAAAAAAATTAAGATGAATTAAACATAACATTATTAGTGTTTAACTCTCTAATTAGAAGAAAAGTTAAACATAGCTCGATCTAAAAACTACATGTATTTATTCAAATTAAGACCCTTCATCAAATATACTCCGTAGATAAATGTACCTTGGTGGTTAATTCACTTATTAGTTAAGTAATTTTTTTTATTTTTTTTATCTGAGAATGGTAGTTAAGGTCAATTCATAAAAAACATCTTTGACTTTCTCGCCGGACCATAAAGTAAGTATTTCACAAAAATTTCTAGTGTAATAAATGTACTACAGAGGAAACCTAAAAAATTTAAAAAATATTTTGTAAAAACCCTTTCTCTCTCTCTCTCAAAACCCTCARCCGACTCTTCACCTTCCCTTTTGCCTTCTCGGCTCTTGGTAGCAGCGCCGACTCYCCGGTGGCCTTTGCCCGTTTTATAAAGGTCGTCGGCGAGCAGACTTTGATCTCCCTTCCGGTTGTTTTGGTTGTATCAACGRCGATTTATTGCTTCGGTCTCTCTTTCAAGCACCACTACCGCTTCTTATCAATGCACCCGTCTTCGGGGGTTGGTTGCGGCTAGGGGACTGTTTGCTGGTGTCGAGTGCCGTCGTAGGGGTCGATCGTCGCCGATATTGGTTTGGTGGTGTTTTCAATCGGTAGCCGTGAAGGTTTCTTTTTTGGCTTTTATTTTCTTTTCCCTTTTTTAGTTTGTTTTTTTGTTCAMGTCATAAAGTGCTTTTGGCCCTTGAGTTGGGTGGGTGTTCATCYCTTGTTGTCGTGTTGGGTTGTTGTCTCGTTTTGCGGGAGATTGGTAGTAGGACTCGGGCCTTCACGAATCTCAATACTGGTGGTGGTGGCTAGGTTTGGAACGTTTCTTAGACTTGGGTGCTACACAAATCATGACTTTGATTTGGAGGGTGTAATTTTATTGTTTGTTTTCTCTCGACAGCYTTGAGCAYTTCTTATGTGCAATATTTCTTTGGATACCACATCTTTTGGGTCTTTAGTCTTGTTCAATAAGGTTACCATTCATGGTGATTTCTAAGTTACTTTTATTATTTTGTTCTGCATGTTGCTTGTTTATACCTCCGATATTTCATCTACATGAGTTAGCTTTTTCCCATACTACTGGTGTGTTTCGAGGTTGTCATTAATGCGAAAATCAACCCGACGCATTCCTTACAATTCAACTTTTATAGGATACTAACTGACTCTGCAAGCTAAGCATGGTTACTCAAGGAATTCTTAATTTCATTAAGTTATTAATGCCGAATCTCGCGCGAACTCACAGTAGTATGTGTTCGGGAATGAAATTTCTTAAGGTTTTTCTTTCAAGAATTTGAACCTATCTTATATAATTATATTTATTTGTATTTTATATTAGATTATAAGGTCGTTTGACTTTTATATTATAAATCTTTAGTTTTGTGTGAAAAAAAGGTCAATTCATAAAATCTATCATGAGGTGAAATAATTTGTTGATTCCAACTTTTCTCTTAAATTCTCTTAATCAATATGACATAAAAAATGTACTCCATGCTCCACTAAGAAATAATAAATAATATAATTCGTGAATTGCTCTTCAAAGTAAGCTTTTTGAATTTTTGATATATATTACAAAAATAATTCTAGTCATAACTAATAGTATTAAACTTTTTCTATTGTAATGTTACTTTTGCTATATTTCTATTCTCAGGGAATTCCATTTTGTACCACTGTGTTTCCCAAATCCATTTGGATACCCATCAATATTTTTTAAATCCAACTCATACCTTATGAGTTAGTGCCTAATAAACAAGATACACTATTGTTTTTGCCGTTAGTCTCTGTTAACATTGAATTAAATAACTAATTCCCCTAACTATTTTTATCCTCCCACTTTTGAACCTAATTATTACATTCCTCATCTGCTCTTCCTCCTCTTTCTCAAGTTTCTCTAATGGTTGCTCGAAGTTCCAACCATTCACTGTCACCATATAATTCTGCAGAGTTGTTGTTTGGCCCAATTGTTCTACCAGTGCTGCACACAATGAAAGCAAAGCAACATACACACCAATCATTTCTCTTGTATTGATTAAAACACATGAAAAAAACACCGAACATCTCCATTAAGAACCTACAAATTCTCCATTGTCAAATAGTCACTGCAATGGAACATTTAACTCTGCATTAATTAAAATAGTTTACAACAAATAACATATTTCATTAGGAGAAACAAATACCCCTATTCAAACACACAACGGTTACCCACAATGATCAAATACACCAATTTGAACCAAAAATACGACAAAAATCAAAAACACATTTTCACATAAACATATAACAAACATGATCAAAATAATTTCGAACAAAGAAAATGAATTAAAAAATCACAATAAACTAACAAACTACCACAATTAGGTTTTCAATTGGCTGAGTGTGAAAGAAGAAGCTTATAAGCATGAACGAACATGGCATGCAAAGAGGCGCCAGGCTGTAAACAGGGAAGGAAATTGGAAAGTTTCCGAAAAAACTATGTAACTTGAATGAGATGGGTGAGGGAATTAGATGGTTTTTATTTCATTGGATATTACAATTCTACCTCCTAAATAGCAAATAACTCCCCACTCAAGATACTAACGGTAAAAACACATAGTGTTACTGTTTAATTCATACTAATCATAATGTATGAGTTGGATTTAAAAATATTGATGGTTCAATGGACTTGGCGAACACAGTGGTACGAAATGATTTCCCTATTCTTAATTATACTATTCATTAATTTTTATATAATCTACATCACATCAACACAAGAGAGTGCTTTTTGACACTTAAAGTGTCGAAATTTCACTTGTCGACACTTTATAAATTGTCGAAATTCATGTGTCGAGAAGTTTTTTTGACACTTAATGTGTCACATTATCCACTATAAAGTTGTTGACAATTATCAACACTTAAATTTGTCATAACAATTAATCTTGATGACATTTTAATGTCGTCAGAAGAATTACAATCTTTTTAATGTGTCAACTTAAATCAACACTTATAGCTGTCGAACATAATACTACAAACATTATATAATGTGCAGAAAAACAATATAAGCGAATTGGAAGGATTCCACTTCAATAAGGGAAGTTGATATCATTTTGAAAAGTTTATATATCGAAGGATTTTTCCCTACAAAAAACATGAGAAATAATTAAAATTATGTCCTTTAGAGCTTCTAATGAAATATAAAATGAAGCATAAATATGTGACATACAAAGTATTTGAAATTAGATGAAATTTGATATTAAAAAAAATATTAATATTGAAAAGAAAAAAATTAATGGACAAATTCAATTTTGATGAAGTGAAACAATTGCAATCTACGGAGTATGCAAATTCATATCAATTGCACCAATATACATACATATATATATATATATATATATATTAGATTGCAATTGTTTCACTTCATCAAAATTGAATTTGTCCATTAATTGTTATTCTTTCCAATATTCATAATTTTTTTGTATATAAATGTGCATATGTTTTTTTGTTTTTGCACATTCAGAGGAAAAATTGTGCACGTTTATATACAAAAATTTGCACATTTACTTTTCCATGAAATAAATCTTGATATATGGGATCAAATGAGAAGCGTGAGAAACAATCTTGATCGTTGAATTTTGAATAGTGGGTCAAGGTTTATTTCACGAAAAAAGTAAATAATGTGCAAATTTGTGTATATAAATGTGCACAAAATTTCCTCTGAATGTGAAAAATAAAAAAAAAAATGCACATTTATGTACAAAAATTTGCACATTCACTATTAAACTTATGCACATCTTGGTCGTCCATCTCAAAAATCAAACAACCAAAATTGCTTCTCATATTTCTCATTTTAAGGGTTCTTTTCATTGGATCATATATATATATATATATATATATATATATATAGAGAGAGAGAGAGAGAGAGAGAGAGAGAGTTAGGTTCATATGAGAACCACTCTTATTGTGAGAATTATGAGAACTTTAATCTAATCCATTCAAATCAACCCAAATAAAACCCAACCATTCATTATTTAACTTGTTTTTTCATCCCCCCTCCCCCTTTATCCCATCAGACTCTCTCTCTCCTCCTCGACCATTTCTCTCTCCACTCGCCACCGCCCTCTGCTCCTCCCCCGTCGTTGCACCATCGGCGCCCCACTGTCGCCACACCACCACCTTCCTCTCACCGCCGAACCAACGCCAGCAGTACCACCACCTTCCTAACCCTAACCCTAATCCTAATCTACTATGCGTGGTGGGTTAATTTGCAATTGATTCGAACTTCAAAGGTCGGGATTAGATTGTAGAGCATTTGCATGCCTAAAATTGTAGAACATGAGCCCAGAATTGTAGAACATGAAAGGTAAAAGTTTAGAACATGAGAGTTAAGGGTAAAAGTGARCAGGGTTTCCAAAAGCATATATGCATATGTAACAACGATTTAGCAAATTTGAATCAAGTAAKAATATCAAATAGTTAACTAAGTATTGACCAAGTGTGCAAATTTTCAAATTAAAGTTAGTTTAATACAATAGTGCTAATTAACACAAGTTCAAGGCAACATAAAAGAAAATAACTAAGTCTTTAACACATCAAAAGGACAACAACGTACAATTTGAGAGTGAGGGATAGCTCGAGTGGTTAAAGTTTTTCTCCCGATATCAGGAGTTACAAGAGTTAAAACAGTATTTTTTCAGGCCCGCAACCTAACTGATCGAAAGATAAAAAATAAGAAAATTTAACATCCATAAGGGGATTTATATCTTGATGCGGATCTTTATGCACAAGTCATTGTAGATGATCAAATCATAAAAGCAAAATTCTCATCATGTCAATGTAAAGTTCCAAATGTTACAATTGAAGAGAACGAAGTATGAAATGACAATACATGTAGTTGGGCTGGACCAGTAGTCATCTTCCAATTGGAAAAGAGTGAAGACTTTGTTGTATAAATCACTACAGTAGTTCACTTTATACWTAACATTTGAGTCGTAAACGTTTGGTGTTGTCCAACATAATAAAGCCCACATAATATAACTAGTCACATATTTAGGTGTTTTGATTATGATGTTTAAGTTGTTTAAAACTTTAAATCCACATGTCAAATGAAGAACATAACTAATTCTCACTCAACACCAAATAAATAAGGAGAAAATGATGTTTCATTAATTATTGATTCCATTATTTCCATGCTCTAAACTAATAAATGGACATTCATCAAATTATCGAATCGTATTGTAGAAATCGATCACATTCAAATATGGAAGAACGAGGAGTGAAAATGGTTGGATGATTCAGTCTAACATTTGAGTGGACAATTTCATAAACTAATCAATTCATAAAACTATTTGTGTTAATGACGTCGAACTCGAAAGGATTTAACTCTTAAAAATATCTAAAGATGAGAGAATAATGATGTTTCGTTGATTTGTGATCTAAGTTAATTATTTTAGGAGACCGTTCCATAAAATAGGATATTGTATTATTGTTTGTGACAAGTGAGTAATTAGTAATATATTTTTCCTCAAATAAATACTAGGAAGGATTATCTACAGAATTAGATGGTCTCTTTACCGAATAACCAAATCAAAATTAAATTAATTAAGTATATAGTTGTTTAGTTCATTTTATGTTCTGTTCAATTTTTAATTTTCTTCTTTTTATTGAATTATTAAACAAGCCAAATAGTTATAAAATGTAATATCTATCTATTACTTATACTCCATACTAAGCAAAAATCAAAAGTGACACATGTCCAATCCGTTTAAAAAAAAATTCACTCTTTTTCTACAACCCTAAATATTGCATAATTGGTGAGATAAATTAAAATATTCTAATTCTCTAATAATAAACTATATCTACAAACTATTTTATTTTAACATTATCTTAATACAAAAATATTAACTATTGTACAAAAATTCTCATTGTATCATTTAGAGATATTTTTTAGTTCTATATCACTATTTTATTTGTATCTCATTTTTTTTACACATATTTGAATTTTCATATAGGTTTATAAAATCAGTAAACTTTATACAAAAACTATATATATCGAGAGTAAAAACATTGATATTACTTAAAAAAAAATAATTGTATTCAATAATATAAATCATTAATCAATATCAAATCGATGAACTAAAAGATATAAATTAAGTAGTATTTCCTTTGTATTAAAAAATCAACTCTTTACATGGACTTAAAGTTCATAATATTTAGGCTTAAATGATAACCATGTGTTACCCCTTTTCTTAAATTTTTTCTATATTATCACTTAAAATACAAAAATTTCCCCTACACATATTAAATTGCAAATTTATATCATAATCCTTAGAGATTTTGAAATAAATTCAATTAATATCACACATTGCACGGTCATGGACTATTATTTTTATACAATTCAAACTTTTCAGACAAAGGTCGAATTGCAAATTTATTTCACTCTTTTAGAGTTAATGCATAAATTAGTAAATACCGTGCATCACACGGTCCTAATAAACTTAGACCTATAAACAAGTTGTTAAACTAAGCAAAAAAGACTAGACAACCTAAGTAAAACACACCCGTCTATAAAATCTAAAATGCTCAAGCGTTAATTATAAATTTATAATGCTAAAGAAATCAATACACATATGGAGTACTAAATTACGTAGTACATTTTCTTTTGATAAGAATTGTATAATTATGCAGTTTGCATGCTATCTCTTATTACCGAGTTCTCTATTTTTATCTCTTTTGATCTTTTTCGTCTTCTAAAAATGTCTTTATTTAATGATACAAATACTAAAAGAAAGTCCATAAAATTAAAAAACAAATCAAAAATCTCGTCGTTAATGTAGATGTTTTTTTCATTTGTATCAATCCCTTAATTGCAATCCTAATTCCTAGTATGTATATATCACATTGAAATACGACAATAGAAAAATAAAAAATAAAAATGAAAGTGATCTTACTTACTTCTCGTAGTTGATACGAAGTGATTATATATGTACTTGGTTAGTTGATCATGCGTTCATGTGATATAAATTACTAGCTAAACTTCAAAATAATGTTAACGTTGTTAGTAATGGGCAAAAAATGTTCTACACATTACACATACATCACATAATAATAACTCTTTTTGTTTGTCTTTTACTACTATTGTACTAAGCTTGCTAATTTTGCTATATTCTTTTCTTCTTCTTCTTCTTCTTCTTTCTTCACACAAAATTATTCAATCTTTCTCATAATATTTTTAAGCGTAGGACGAACAATAATGCACATGTAATTAAAGAACGAACAATAATGTACATGCACATTTTTTTTATTTTGGCCCAAAGTTTGAGTTTAAAAAAGTGGAACATTTAAGAAAAAAACGGAGAAAYTAGATATATTAGGGTATAATCAATTCCAAACATATATACAATAATGAATTATAAGTTTATAACCATGATAAAGTGGTAGATACAACTTGAGCGGCACATACTCCTAAATTTAACGTTGTACAAAAAATTACTTTTTTTTTATCATTATTATTGTTACATACACTAGGATACTTTTCCGGATCCAACATGCATGATGCATGCAATCCATTTTAAACAAGGCATATATGTTCAAAATAGAGATGATAAAAGTGTTAGTGAATTTTCTCAAGAGTGAATTTTCTCATGCTCAAGAAGGCCAAGAGTGTGTAGCGGGCGTATTTGTTGACCAAAAAACTTATTTCCCAAAACCAAAAAAATGTGCGGATCGTGCGGACTTTGCAGCCACCCAAATAATTAATCAGAAATTGTCATTTTAATTATTTGTCTAGTTACTTGACTCATACACTTCATATATCTGAGAAAAGAGGGATTGTAATAACTAATCAATGCAAAATGATCAATCAAGCATTATTTGTCTTTCTTCATTGATTGTATTGTCAAATAATGCAATGATTTGCTGGTTTTATTTTCATCACATGTACGTAAATTGAAGATTATTTTGATTTCGAAGATCATCAACTTGAAAGAAGAAAAAGGAGAAAACGATTCATCATCTCTTGTTTGATTCTATATTAAATCTATTTGAAGAGACTATTCATAAAATAATCAAATCACTAATATGGTGATATTACATTGCTAATACGACAACTATAAGAGAACGAAATGAATCTTTAGCTAATTCGGAGTATATGCTGAGTAATCATACGTTCATACTTGCATAACATGGATCAATGGATAGTAAATATGTAGATGTGTGTGTTGAGCATGCCATGCATGAAAAAAATATTATATTATTAAGGAAACATCAGTAAGAATATATGATAAGCCAATAATATAAGGATAATTTTTTTTCCTCAAACTTATGCACATCTTGTCCGTTCTTCTCAAAAATCAACGATCAAGATTGCTTCTCCACACTTCTCATTTTAAGGGTTTTCTCATTAGATCCTAACCATATTCTCGTATTTTAGTTGGGGTTGCATCTCAAGCAACTATGTATTTGGGTTGCCATCAAAATTAAACAATAAAAGATAAATTTGATACTAAAACAAATTTAACAAAGTTAGTTATTTTGGTCTCCATTATTAACTGTAGTATTTATTTTATTTTATTTTTTTTGACAAGGAAGATGATTTCATTAATTAGTAGTCATACGAGATCTACATCAAGTACACCAATCAATAAGATTAGTATATAGAAAAGCTACACATATCCAAACAATAAATAAAGCATACTCGAGTGCAACTCCTAGAGGATAGATGGATCAAAGATCAAATTTCGTCAACATCGATGTCTTGAATGAAGAAAATCTTCACAAAATGTGCTATAATTGTCTTGAATGAAGAATTGTATATATTTACTTTGAACTAAGTCATCCTTACATCCGTATCTCCATTGAAAGAAACTCACCTTGAAACTGTCATGAAACATGCATACACAAAAAACCCTTTGAAAGGACTAACTGACCGATAGAGGACTGGTATCTCTCAGAAAACTCAATTATTGACAAATTAAAACAAAAATTTGCAAAAATAATAACTAACAAAGAAATTCGGGGCTTACCATGGAGTTTTCATCCATTGGTAGTCCAAACTTTTTTGATATTTGGGGGTTGATTTGGTGGATTTTTTTATTCATCATTATTTGAGGGGTTTTACAACTGACTTTAGTTTCTATAGGGAAATAGTAATAGTGATATTGCTAGTTTATATACTCCGTAGTATAGTTAAATTAAGAGAAAAATCAAAGTAAAAAAAAAAATCATTTGAAATTCGATAATTGATGAAAATAAATTTTAAAATGGATCTTATATAGATTATAGCTATAGTTAAAAAAAATTGAATCTTATAAACTAAATTAAGCTAAACATAGGAAGGTTTATATCATGAAAAATGAATTGTTCGGTGTACGTATATGTAATAATTATTTTATTACTACCACAAGTCACTTGAATTGTTGTATTTTTTATAAAAATAAATAAATTAGTTTTTCCAACAAGCTATTCGGTCTGCTTTCAAGCAGTCTTCTTCACTTCCTCTCCACTGGTTTAGACAATAGCTTCTCAAATTCTAAATTTGACGCAAATCTCCAATTATATTATTGGAGATGCTCTTATAACTAGAGGTTATATTAATGTACTTCGACATAGGAGAGCAGGTAATTATTAATTACTTCGTAATAAAAAAAATAGTATATTTTACTTCATTTCCATTTAAAATAATTTAGAGAATTTAATTAAAAAAATGAAACATTGACAAAGTTAGAAATCGGAATTTTATAGCGGAGTATTAAAAAATCTTATCTCTCAATAACTAAAAGAAAAGAAGAAAAGACCAGGATTAGAATGAAGTTGCATTATTGTAAGTACGGAGTATATAAAATTCAAAGATGCATAAAAAAAATTAGAGCAATGAACATTGCTTTCAAATGGTATGTGCAGGATATTGTAATGAACTACAATTAATAAATAAGATATGTTGATGTGATTATTTTAAACAATCTACAAAATGATAGATAAACTACGAGACATATTTTACACCTTTTAAAAGATAGGAGAAATTTGAAGTTATAATAATAATAATAAATAAGGAGGCTGTTAGCAGCTTTTGACGCGTCAAGTCTCTTACATCAGCCCTCGAACAATGCTAGAGGGTGGTAGCTTTTGATTTTTCATAGATTGTGTTTCGTATTCAGAAAGGGGTGGAGACTCAGCTTGTTTAGGCTCCATCTAACTTTATGTAATATGTAACGCTTTTTATGATAATAATAATAATAATAATATAATAATATATAATAATAATAATAAAATATATAATAATTAATATAAATAATAATAATAATAATATAATGATTATCGTTTATATATAAGGGTACATCTAAGAATTTAATACATTACTATTTGTGGAAACAAGTTATGAAAACGAGAACAAATCACACACTAATCAATACATTTAATGCTTGATTTATTTTTACTCTTTTCATTTTAGGTACATTAAACATAGCCCTAAGTGCTATGTATATCATTTTCCAATAATAATATAGTGATACATCCACATTTTGTTATCCCTAAAAGCCTCAATAATCATCTTTTTCACATTGTTATTCTTATATATTGAGAAATCGTGCTTAATTAAAAAATTTCTACCCCTTCGGTCACTTAATGATCCTACCAATAATCATTTGAGGCTTTATTGAATAAAACAATACTTTAAAATAATGTGTATAAAGTTGATSACTATCATGCAATAGATAAATTGAAGAGAGTATGTGGATAACACCACTTGTTGGTTCCCACAATAATAAACGGAGAATATAAAATTTTCAAAAATAAAAATAAAGAAGAGGTGGCAAGAAGTATTTTGTATTTGTCACATAATGACCCATCATTTTTCCTTTACACGTTTACTACCGAACAATTTATATGTTAAATATCATGAGTTAGTTACACAATAGTAAAAATTATAAAAATTAAATATTAATAAATCACCTAAGAAGACGAATCAAACAAAAACCTACTACTTCTCTATATTCCTTCGAATACATCGAGTCATCCACAAAAGTTAAGAAGATTATTTCAATATGTGAATAGTGCTAAATTTAATTGTAGCATGAAAATAAAGACACATGGAGTATTATAGAACGTCTAAATGATGATAGTCATAGGCTCATAGCAACATCAGAAAACCGCAAATTCTATTATGGTCCCGGGACCATTGTCCTCATCATGATCRCGGARAAATATTCATTTTCGAAACTAGAAATGTTCATTTCAACATGTAAAATGTTCATTTTCAAGTGTAAATGTTCATATCTGAAAATGAACACTTGTATTTTCGGAAATGAACATTTTTATTTTCGGAAATGAACATTTGTCCGAGATCACATAGTCCCGCCCCCCAGAACCATAATAGACCTATTGTCATGAAACTAGACGTTGCTTCTAATTTTGGGCCAAAAGCGATGATCCCGTGATGATAATGTAATACCGAAACCTACCATCACGGCCCGAAAACTACCCAGCCCATCCCAACATTAATTAATAGCCATCTTAAACTGTTAAACCAACTACTTGTACACACTTCCATTAGTAGAGGCTGTAGAGTAGTACTTGCGTTAAATTGACAACGAATTTAATTTAATTATTAACTAAGCAAGTGTGAGTTGTAGTCCCACATCGAAAGAATGAGTTAATAAGTTATAGTTTATAACCTAAGTGGACTACTCCTTCTATTGTCATATAGTTTAAGAATGAAACCTCACTTGAGCTTTGTAAGTGAGCTGATGCATGTATTATAAACAAAATTTTTAGAGTATCAACATAAATATTGAAAATGGGGAAAATTTATGAAACTTTTAGTACGTATTATTATACGAGTATAATTATATACGAAATATTATTTTTATTTATGTATTGTAAAGTACTTTAATAAGATAAGTAAAAAAATCTTTCTAAATAACAAAAATAATAAGAAAACCTTGTATTTTATGCTTAACAGCCTATACTCCTATATGAATTATGCATGGTTTGTTTTGTTCACCTTCTTTCAACTTGTTTTCAATAGAAATAATTTTAATTAGTCAAATTTAAGGTTATTTTCCCTCACAAATAGACTTGGTTAATAGGCGGGTCCGATCCATGTCATTGGTTGATCGGGTGTGGCAGGCCGATATGATGGCGYGGTGATAATGGGCAGGTCAGTAAATTATAAAAGAAAAATAGTGAACAAAGAGAATCATTTGTGAGTATAAATAAATACAATTTTGTACATGTAATTTTCATTACAATATCAATTCTATTTAATAAAATTATTAGATATTTTTGTTGACTATATTTGGTAAAGTCATGTCTAATAAAAGCCCTATAAATTTGACCCTAACCCTTTTATCATTGGATGTTCATGTCCAATGACCAACTTTACTCACAAATAAATAAAAAGAAAATTTGTCAAAAAACACCTTTAAAAAATATTTTTTTNCCCCCAGAACCATAATAGACCTATTGTCATGAAACTAGACGTTGCTTCTAATTTTGGGCCAAAAGCGATGATCCCGTGATGATAATGTAATACCGAAACCTACCATCACGGCCCGAAAACTACCCAGCCCATCCCAACATTAATTAATAGCCATCTTAAACTGTTAAACCAACTACTTGTACACACTTCCATTAGTAGAGGCTGTAGAGTAGTACTTGCGTTAAATTGACAACGAATTTAATTTAATTATTAACTAAGCAAGTGTGAGTTGTAGTCCCACATCGAAAGAATGAGTTAATAAGTTATAGTTTATAACCTAAGTGGACTACTCCTTCTATTGTCATATAGTTTAAGAATGAAACCTCACTTGAGCTTTGTAAGTGAGCTGATGCATGTATTATAAACAAAATTTTTAGAGTATCAACATAAATATTGAAAATGGGGAAAATTTATGAAACTTTTAGTACGTATTATTATACGAGTATAATTATATACGAAATATTATTTTTATTTATGTATTGTAAAGTACTTTAATAAGATAAGTAAAAAAATCTTTCTAAATAACAAAAATAATAAGAAAACCTTGTATTTTATGCTTAACAGCCTATACTCCTATATGAATTATGCATGGTTTGTTTTGTTCACCTTCTTTCAACTTGTTTTCAATAGAAATAATTTTAATTAGTCAAATTTAAGGTTATTTTCCCTCACAAATAGACTTGGTTAATAGGCGGGTCCGATCCATGTCATTGGTTGATCGGGTGTGGCAGGCCGATATGATGGCGYGGTGATAATGGGCAGGTCAGTAAATTATAAAAGAAAAATAGTGAACAAAGAGAATCATTTGTGAGTATAAATAAATACAATTTTGTACATGTAATTTTCATTACAATATCAATTCTATTTAATAAAATTATTAGATATTTTTGTTGACTATATTTGGTAAAGTCATGTCTAATAAAAGCCCTATAAATTTGACCCTAACCCTTTTATCATTGGATGTTCATGTCCAATGACCAACTTTACTCACAAATAAATAAAAAGAAAATTTGTCAAAAAACACCTTTAAAAAATATTTTTTTTGTCACTAAACACCTTTTTTTTAAAAATTACGTAAGAAGGTACCCAAAAAAACTTTGTAAGAAAATACCTCTTGGGTATATTCCGACATTGTCTTCGCCTGATGAGTTTGTATTTGCACTCCATTTCTTTCTTTGCACTCCCTAATCCTTACGAAAAAACCTAATTCCCTAAAAATTCCTCTATTTACAAAAGCTTTCACACCACCACCACCACGTACTACTCTATCGCCATSATTTCCAYCCACCGTAACCACCYTCGTCACCACCATCCCACACGAAATCACCACCATTGTCATCAAAATCAAAGCCCAATTTCAACAACCACCACCATTTACATCTAAATTAAAGKCCAAATCAAACCACCTCACCAACCAATTSTTCAAATCCCCCAAATAAAAAATCAGACAAAACCCTAGAAAAAACACAAAGAGGTGTTTCGATTTGCTTGTACTGAGTTGATATTTAGGCATGTTTTCCGACATATGTGGGGTTTGAGTTTGAGGCGGTTTTGGATTGTGTCACTGTGCAGTTTCAAGCGTACTATTTCGACGGATTTGGGCATGTTTGGTCTTCATTGTGATGATGGGGTTATAGGGATTGAGGTTGTAGGAGAAGAGCAGTGGTGAGAGAGTGAGTGCCGGTGACTGTGGCGGTGGTAGTGAGTGGCGTTGGCAGTAAGTAGTGATGGTGGTTTGTTGTGCAAGAGAGAGAGAGAGAGAGAGAGAGAGAGAAAGAGACTGAGTGAGAGGGTGATGAGTGATGCATGATAACAGTGTGAAATGGAGAAAATGAATGCAAATAAGAGAAAACCAAAAGTCAACGTCGGAGATTTTTGGTCAACATCGAAATTTGCCATCAAGGTGTTTCCTTACAAAGTTTTTTTTAATACCTTCTTACATAAATTTTTCAAAAACGGTTTTATACAAATAAATATTTATAAAAATGTTTTTTTTACAATTTTTTAATAAAAATAAAGTGAAAGAACGAATACATCTATTTAAAAAAATTATTATTATCTTTTTAAAGAAAAGTCAACATTGGTTGTAGAAATGACAAACAAGAATGCTTTGGAGTTTTGTTGGGCTTATCTCTTTGGACCAAATAAATAAGGTATGAGTGTAATATGCTTAGTTAAGATGTATTCATGCATTTAGATTTTCCACTTGCCAATTTGCAAAGCGTTTATGATTGTTAATTCATTGTACAATGATCAAGTACAAAGTTATTAAAAAAATGTTAGCTAATATGTGCAATACTACTCCCTCCACAATATTCTTTTTGATCTTTTCTTTTTATACTTACTTTTTTTACCTATTAAAGTTATTTTAATTCTAAAATTTCCAAATTACCCCTATTTATTCCCTCTTATTCTCGAAGTTTTTTCACCCAGACTTATCTCCTCCACTCGATGTTTTAATTCACTTAAATTTCTAACAATCTCAACAAATTAAAAGAATAATTACAACTTCCAAAGTAATACCCAACATATTTTATTCAAACTAATTTCTTTATTGACGTTCATTTTACAAACATAAAAAAAATCGAAACGGAGAAAGTAAACTGTATGCTTAGGCCTTAGGCAAAGGTATTATTATAACTATGTAGTTATTCATTGGCAAACATTTGATAAGTTCAAATGATTAAAACAATTTACTGATTGTATAACAGACGACGCCAGTTGTTCCTGAATACAGGAATTCAGTACGGATACGGGGAATCTTTGATCTTAGAATATCTTGATTAGGATTCAGATCGGAGAATACGTCGGAAAACCTGTCAAGTTTCCTCGGGAGCCTCTGAGGAGAGAAAAAAAAAGCAATCAGAGGACCTAGGTTTGACCCTGGAACCACCTCGATGCTTAAGTCAACAAAGAGGAGAGAGAAACAAGAGAGAAAGTATGAGAAGAGAAATAGTGTTTCTGGTTGAAAGTTCGATCTGTCCCCTGCCAAAATGGTTCCCACCCCGTTATATAGACAAAAGGAGGGTAGGATTGTAATTAAGTCAACTTAGAAGAATCTGGAAAACTCGTAACTGACTCAGTTAGGTTGCTCTCAAAAAACCACTATATCATTTGCATGTGCGTCAAAAGGAAACACGATCTGAATGTATAATGACATTTCTAAATTATTTATTGGTCCTGGTACTTCAGCAAACTTCTGTCCGAGAGCAAACAAGAAATATCACCAAAATGATATTATATCCAACGATTGAAAAATTACAAAGGAAGATATAGTATTATCTTAGAATAGGCGGAATAAACATACAAAATAAAAACATTGATGTGTTCCATTTCCCTACAACAATAAGTAATTATGACAATAAAGCCTCAATAACCATACGCATAAGATATTGAAAAGCCATATATTAAAATCATGGTATAATTGACCGTCCATTTGTTTCAAATGTAGATATTGATTCTCTAAAACTAGAATTTACAATAAAATTCCTATTGAATTGAAAGAATCTAAGTTAGTTCTTGATTCCTTCAATTCTCTTAAATGCGTGCGAAACAATTTGTAACAGGTTAATTTATCCTTCACTAATAGCAAATCAAAAAAGCTCCAAAAACAAGATTCTAAATTAGCAGCTCCTAACAAAAGAATCTCCACCGAAGAAAATTAACACAACTCAAGGTGTGCACCACCCGAACGCCCAATAGAATCCCTTTCATCTCAACCTCTAACTACAACTAACTACTCATATGTAAATGTAGTTCAATAATAAAGACAACTTACGTCCCATCTACAACATTAAACACTGAACAAAAGGAAAACATGATATCCTTCACACAGACACATGAAAATACAAAGAATGCAGCAATCATTTACTCCGATCTAAGCGTAACCATTCTGTACAAATATATCAGATATGTGTATGTCAACATCGGTATATCAACAAAGTCGCTTGATTTGCGTAATTTGTCATCCACCATCAAAACATAAGTAGTTTTGAGCGCATCAAACATCCTAATATATTGAATTGCATTCTTTTCGCAAATTGTACTAACCAATAAACCATCGACCAC
>SNQN01002750.1:19791-34253 GCA_008642245.1 Bassia scoparia | reverse complement strand
GCAAAACATACTGTATCAGAGATCTTGTCAGTAGTGGCTTCCAAAGTATCAAACCCATGTATCTCCTTTGATGAAATCACAGTTAACAATGGCGGAATTTCAACACCTTCTTGTTTCGTCAAATTTATGTTCTCCATTTTCAAATCAATTTTCCCTATTATAATCAAAGATTAAAACTTTATTAACCATATTATATATCAGAGTATATTCAGAATGTAAACCAGTAAAGTATCTATTAATTATGGAAATTGATCATAAAATCTTCACAATACAGTTGTTAATCACCCAACATAAGAATCATCTAGAATACAAGTTGTAACACACTTTTCTTACTTTATTTTGAACAAATATGCAGTTTAAATTGACTTGTCTTCCTAAAAAAGCAAACTTTTTCATTAAACCAAACATTATTTTGTCAGCTAACTGCTAACATAACATGGCATTCAATTTATACTGTTATTACAAAGTTTGCATGAACGAAATTCAGGCTTTCTTGCAACTAATACGCCAATGTAGATTGAATTACTATGAATTAAAAAATAATTTAATTTTTTGCTAAAAACAAGCAGTATTATGAACTCAACAACCTTCATGATCATAACAAATACACAGAAATAGAAACAATAAAACATGATCATTGCATAAATGTCAGAATGATATTAAATTAAATTACCTGGGAAATAAATCTGAAATACTCAAAAAATTGAACAATGATTGATGATGATGATGTGAAAAATTTAAACCAAAATTGTAGGCTAGATTAAAGGGTGAAATTATTTGTGGAAATTTGTTAAAAACAAATAAAAGAAAGTTATAGTTTTAGTAATTTGTTTAAAATGAAAATGGAAAATTTCCAAGCTGGAAAATTAGTTGGTTGTTTGAGTAGCAGAGAAAAGAGAAGGCACATGTGTCTTAGATTATGAGGAGTGAACAAATATATATAGCCGATTTTTTTGGGGAAATTATTATACTTCGTCGAAGTTACGTCAATTGCACTACATATTTTATTATTATTAAATTATATAAAAATGAAAGATTTTTTTTTTGTTTTCTAATATTATGACGTGTTAATATTTTTTGGACTGTAAATGCTTAGTGATTTATGTGACAAATAAGGCAAAGGTAATAATGATAACTATTTTTATATAATTAAAATAACTTTAGTTGGATTTAGGTTATGTCAGCAAAATTGGTGAGTTTTTTTTTCACTCGTTTAAATTGTTGATTGGAGGAAGGTGGTTCCATATCATGAGTGATTGAGTGAACTTACTAACACAAATGATCTACAGTCCTGTACGTAAAGACTAAAGAGTGTGTCCAAAATTCCAAATCAAATCTTACATGATACTACATGCCTAAATGGCTAAATTGTCCTAGCGCCTAAAATGTAACCATGAGTGTTGTACTAATTGGATCAACGAACGTACGTGTCTTTAAATTATATGAATGGTATGTCATTTGTGAAGAAGGTAGAAAATATAAACCAACAAGAGTTGGCTRAAGTGGTAATAAGCAACTTGATGTCGCTTAAGGGAAGTCTCGAGTTCGAGTCTCGCCGTATGCAGAAACTCTTGTTGGGAGACTCACCCACCATAAGTTAGGTGTGCAACCCGAGTCGAATCCAAATGTAATCATAGCTAAGCTCCGGTGAACCGGATAGACAAACTTTTTTTAAAAAAATATAGAGAAAATATAAGAAGGGTTAATAATTGATATGTTATTTTTCTTCAATAATGATATTCAATTGTTCATGTGGAAGTATGTTGAATCATGATTTTTAAAAATTTATACTTGTGCAATTTGATCATTCATAACAAAGTTTGCATCCTCTTGCCTGCTTTGCATAAAAAAAAGTTTACACGAATTATTATTTAGCTTAACTAATTGACGTTGTTATTAATTATTATTATTATTATTAACATCTCTCTCATCTCAAACAGAATCAAAAGTCACCATTCTCACCGCCGGCATAACCCCACCCTCCACCACACACCYACATGAGAACCGAGAAGGAACCGACCTCACCATCAACCCCTTTAAGCTTTCATAGGTCGAGTTAGTTTTGAAAATATCAACATTGCCTCTACCACTCTTTTCATCTCCCCTCACTTCTAAGATTCACTTCTAAGATTTCATAGGTCGAGTTAGTTTTGAAAATATCAGTGTCTTCTTGGTTGATGGTGGTTTTCATTATCGTGTGCATTATTATATGATTAGCTACTCCTCGTTATTATATGATGAATTTGAGGTAGAATTTCTTTAGTTTGTGAATTGGACTCGCACTCCCTGAAACAACACACGCAGAGTCATATGACAAATAGTTAGGTATAAGGTATTAGTGTAATCCCATATATATTCAATGTCTCAAGATATTGTGCAAACTTTATGCAACAACAGTGTAAACCAAATTAAAGTGCAATATCCCTAATACTTTTTTGGTAAAAGGCAAAGTGCAAACTTACTTGTACAAAAAAAGTTACTCCAACACTAGTACTTTGTTGACTTACAGTCTCTTAAACAAGATTATCACTGAATTTATTGGGGATTAATGTGCATTGCATTTGCTATAAAGTTTTTTTTTTTTGGATGCAATTTGCTATAAAGTTGTCAACCTTTAATTCCATAGTACTATGTAGTTTGGTAACCAATGTCATCAAATAAAAATCTTTTTCGTCCCACCTAAGAAATTTTTAGGTATTCCAATTTAATTAGCTTGTATTACGTAAAGATAAGATCAACTTGTTATAATTTAATTATATTAAATATGATGTTGTAGCAATTTTAAGATCAGATTTTCTAGTCAGCAAACAAAGAACCGAAAATGATAACAAGGATTCAATACAAGCAAGTTATTATACAGTATACTTACGGAGGGATGTCAAGTCTATCTCGCGAATAGGTTTAAGAGGACTATTCATTGGCATTTTTGTAATAATCTCAACTAAGATTTGTTGAGATTATTACAAAAATGCCATTGAATAGCCCTCTTAAACCTATTTGTGAGATAGACTAGAAATTACCTTTACGAATTACGAGTATAGATTCAATATATAAACTGATATTATTTAAGTATGATGATATTTATAGTATTAGTTGTCGTAAATTGACATTAAACAAAGATTAAGTTAACTAATTGCAAGAAAGCGGCTCCATGTTATTATAATGATGATTGATTAAACAAGATTAGTATAATAATAGTAGGTCATTAATCAAGCCGGCGTATTTAATTGTTACTTATTATTGGTTTCAAACGCAATAAAATGGACTTTGTCATTTGGACATATTATGAAATGTTGCAAAAGTAATAACCTAGGTAACATAATTAAGTTCCTAACCCGATGGCAATCGATCTTATCAATAACGTTATGGAATTAAGAGTATCAGCACTTAGACATATTTTAGGTAATTGATAGTTGTTGTATTTTGTTTGTCTAATAACGACGTAATTTCCTAAATCTAATGAAAAAAATACCATTTTGATGAGAGATATGTCGTGCATGTGTGGTTCTGGCGTTCAACAAGACAGACTTCTCCATACCAAACCCGTTCTTAATTTGAGAGGCTATATGTCATATGTGTCAATAAGACGGAAATACAATATAATAAGTTAGGTTATGTAATCGCAAACTAAGTTACTTTTTTTTTGAAAGGTGGTAATTATGTGAAATGAGCGATATCGTACTGGTTTGGTTGGTTGTCATCTATCTTCTAAAAAATTCATGAATTAATATTAGGAGCATTGCTCAAGAACAAAAGTAGTCATAACTAATACATGATGAGGGAACGAATAATATACTATAGGAAAAAAATAAACCGTGATTAGATTCAAAAGCCAGGAGTCTAATCACCAACTTCATGATTCATAGATGATGAGATTCATTGCTGATAATTGATGCTTTGATCGTTTCTCGTCGTTTTAGCTAGCTAACACTTGCAAAATACAGCTGTAAGCATAAACTAAACACTAGCCTTTGGTATTTTATATTTGGTTGATAAAATACTTACAACTTAGGCTTGCTTATTTATAAGATATTTTAAGGAAATATTATTAGCATCAAATTATATAAGCACGTACGTCCTAACACTGATTGAAGCGTAATTTTGTCATACAATTTTCAAACTTTATACCTATATAATATATTCTTATTAAAATTGAAATCAACGGGTGTATATACGACGGACATTTATATTATATCCTCCATAGTATAATAGTATGTATATAATGAAGATTTTTCTTTAAAATAAATAAGAAACATCTAGTAGTCGTATTTACCATAAGAAAGCAAACAAAAAAACACATGTAAATCAAGGCATTATAAATGTCGCAAACTTCGCAATTTGCACTCAATTAAGGCCGTAAGATGATGCAATCAAAAAACTAAATAGGACAAAAAAATAAAAAGAAAAGAGTCAAAATAAATGGATGTACTTGGATTGTTAAAATACGAATGAAAAATGGGTCCCCTTGTTTACAGCTAATTCAACAATGGTTTGACAACGAAAAAGACACCAGCTGTTTTTAGTACAAATGCCGTGTACAATGTTGTTTCCTCACTACTATCATTCTATTAAGCCATTCTCTCTATGTAATTGTAATACTCCCTCTAATAGTAATAACAGCCAAAACGGTTTTAACTGCTCGTCTTACAAGTTATCTTTCATTTCAGTTTTATGCCCTTAAGCTAAGGAAGACTGCCATTGCACCCATCTGGACATCTATTAGGTATGTGTAGGGTTGGCCGGCCACAATTCGCTATATTGACGGTAGCGTGGTACAGTACGTACATTTGGTTGAACCATGCACGTATACTCTTGTGAATTGATTTACATGATCTTTTAAAAATTACATTATTATAAAAGATTTTAGCGATTTCAAAGGAATCATTAGAGTTCACGAGTGATGACTACGAGAGGTAGAATTGCATTGTAGGAAGTAGTAATGAGTAATAATGAAAAGTAAAACATGTAACGAGTGATGACTACGACCATATGTACATATATTGATATATATACATACTACTCTAACGAGTAGTGACTAATAATCTAAGTTTTGAATCATTGTTAATATCGATTAAGATTGAATTAGTTGACATTATTGCGAAAATCGAGAATAATTATCTTGGTTTACTTGGAGTAAATAAAATGAAATGCTCCAAGCTAAGATTGACAAAACAAGAGTCAAGTTGATGCGAAACACAAGAACATGGAAACCTCCAAGACACTTCTTATACTACGGTGCGACGCAATTATATAAATAATTATTTGGTGTATATTATTATTCTCCTGAAATGCTGGATTTGAAATATGAGAATTAATTAATTAATTAATTAATTAGTTGTAACAGATAAGAAAATTGTTCACTACAGTAGACTAGTACATGCAATGCCAAAGAGGCAAAGATTGCACTGACTGTATATATAGAAAGATACTCGTATGCGTGATTTTGTCAAAATTTTATTTACGCGCTAAAAAATATTATTTTAAAGGTGCATAATATTGTCTCATAATATATAACAARMTTGTCTATGGAAAATGTACATTGTTTGTTAGATTGGATCCCACCATATAGCGTGTTGGGGTTATTATTTGTTGTATGATTATACCCTTATTYTTAATCAGARCATCTRAACCAAAAMCTTAAGTTAATGGTTGAGYTCCAGTAATATAATATATACTCTAACACTTATAACAGACGAGTTGTGCGTGTATGGTTGTGCTGAYTTTATCATCCCTCCTAGCTATATTATTCCGCTAATAAAATGCTAACAACTGGAACAAAAATGAGTGACTAGGAAAACATAATCTTTATTGCGATATCAATGGATGAGAGACTAGAAATAAATTTAGTTGTTTCGATAAAGTTGGGAAACAAAGTTATGTGGTGTTTGATGTGTTAATTGATGAGGCTAAAATTGGATGTATGGTGTGTTAGCTATACTATTTTTGCTAATTATGATGACTATAACCTAACTTAATTCATTATTTCAGCTGTATATTTTTTAATAAAGGATCAATTTGGGCAGMACTTTACATTGTAGAACGTCTAATGTCCACCACTCTAATTAAAGTTATTATCCTTTAATATTGAAGAATTGAATTTATTTGGTAAATAARTTCTAGGTCTTCWTTGTTRTTTAAATCGATCGCGATCTTTCCTTGTCAATTCATAATCATTTTGTCAAAAAATCGATTAATATTTTAATCGTTATAATTGGAAACACAATGTATAAGTTGTTTCATTATAGTAGCCTTGCTTTCCTAATTGTAATAAATTCATGTGATACGAATAAAATGCAATAAAATTGTACGAATAATACATGCATCTATCCTACAAACTACAAAGTACAACATGTATAATAATGATGAAGAAGTAATTTTGTTGTTGTAAAAAGGTAACACGTAAATCCCTTATTATATTATTTGAACTTAATATACATTTTCTATATGTGTGTGTGAATATATAGCAAAATAAACCTAATTTCTTAGCACTTAATCTCAATTTATTTGAATGTATTTTTACCATACAAGTATAACATTATTAAATAATATGGAATACCATAGATATGGCGATTCTCTCTAATCATATCATTTACGAGAATTAAGTTTTACAAGCGTATAGGGTCTGTTTACATTAACTGAAATCAACGGAACTGAACTGAACTGAACTGAATTGAATATTTTATGAGATAGAGAAATTGGGTTAAGAACTGAATTGAACTGAATAGAGCTAAACTGAACTGAACTAAACTAAACTTTAAAATAAGGTAATGTAAACTGGTAGTCATATTATTATGATCTGATGCCACCCTGTATTCTGTTTGTTCCTACAAAATTAGGTCGTAAACTTCATGCTTAATTAATAAACTATAAATAACATGAAGGATTCTTAATTTGCATTTAGGTGCTTTTAATTTTTGATAAGTAATTAGTAATTTCATGGTTCGCAATATAATGTCAAACGGGTTTGGGTTGCGCCCGTCACGGAGAGTGCAAGTCTACATTACAAGATCAAGGAGGTTCCACCTCAAAATCACATGACAATGAGGAAATTGAAATAATAGTCCCTTTAGCCTTATATAGTGGTCTCAACTCTCGAATTCATTCGATGTGGGATTTATCACCACAATACACAATCAAATTAAACCCTAGTGCAAAGAAAATTACTCCGTACTACAGTGGGAAATACATAGTAATTACTCCATCCGTTTCATGAATACATTGTAATTGTGTTCTTTTAACTATTTACAGTTAAAAAAAATTTGTAAATAAATGTTAATGTATAAAAATAAATATAGTCATGTGGGGTCTTGTTTGATACGTGTTGGATAGTGATTTATTAATAATCAATTGTTACAGTTTATACAAATGTGTAATTAAAGACATAAACAATATAAAGTATGCATTGGAAAACGTAAGAAAAGTTGCTGACAAGATTTTCATGAAACAGATGGAATAATTAAAAAGTTTGTGAAATAAAGCTCGGAAAACTTGAACAACTAATAGAAGCTTCTTAATGAAAATTAATCCACTAAACTAATTATATAATAAAAATCAAAAGACAGTTAGATAAGTGAGACTAGAAAAAAATAATCAAAAATTTGAAGTTGAAGGTTGCAAGTTGCAACCATGCACAGTATGATACAACTAATGGAGTGACCAAATGAGTATATACGTTAATTATTATTTTTTAGTCACGTTGAATTGCATGTGAAAAATAACCTTATTATACAATTATATACTTGTATTTAGATTAGTATAATATTATTGGATAATTTAGGATGTTTGAATGTTTTACAAGTGGGATTATTGGCCTGACCGTTGAATTTAATTTGGAAATAAAATTATATGGAAGACTTGGAAGATGAAATCCATTGGGAATTTGGGATGGGTTTGATTCTGCTTTGAACGAAGTTGCTGTCTTTGAGTTGTAAACTTTCTAAATTACAGCGAGCTTTATCCATAATATACTGCGTAGGTTTCAAGTTGGAGTTCCATTGAAGTAGTTTCCCGAGAAACATCATCATACACTTATACTCTTATAGGCATGCATGTCCCATTTTTCTTTTATTGTACTTACGTCCTGAATGAGCCACAATGACGATATATAAGCATGTATATGATAGTCGGACTCTCAATATTAACTACTTCATAGTTAATTGTATCGTTATTAGACAAAAATATTTTTATCGGTTATTAACTAGATATTTTTATGTAAAAAATATCAAAAAATAGTACATTATGTTCTAATTACGTACTCTCGCGTGTATCTTAAAATTTGTAAACATTGACACATAATGCACACAAGATCTATCCGAAGTACTTTAGTTTGTAGTTTGTACGCAAAAGAAAATAAATATGCACAAGCTATCCAAACACTCCCTTATATAATTTTATTTCTTTTATATAGAATATTTTTTAAAAAAATAAATAAATAAATTACATGGGCATCTTAAAGAGTTGGGATGAGGGAACGATGCTGAAAGACGTATAAGAGTCAATAATCAACACAAAAAGGGAAGTGAAAGACAAATGAAAGTACTATTGTCGAAGTTTCTAGCATTTTTAGAATTATATGCGTGATAATAATGGATAATCACACTTTCACACACATATATATGAGTCAAGTCTCAATCAAAAGGGAGTAGATTAAGACTTGATGTTTACATACCATTACTAGCTAATTACCACTAAGACGTGACTCCACTACTTATTTTTGACATGCATCCACGATCCATCTCATTAAAGCAAATTAAATACCCATCTAAAACACTCACGCCATTCATCAAATATTCAATTTCAATCCATACATGCATTCTCTTTTGTATGGCATGCATTYATGTTTCSTATTAGTGATCTATCTCAACCAAAAGCTGAAAGATGATCATTGCTTGAAGRACAATAATGATACGCGGAGTATATATTTTATCATGTCCTCTTACATAAGAGTTTGGCCTGGCCTTTTAGATAGGAATGACAAAGTTTCGAACTTGGAGCACATTATATTATGCGTAAATCAACTCCGACCCTATAGGGAGACAATTTAAAATCAACATCTGAATCTGAATTCGAGATCGAAACCGACTTTTAAAACAGAGATTCGACTCCAATATGATCTAAGTTCGAGATTTTTTGTTTTTCCTATTTTTTTGAAATCCCTACTTTTTAAGGATTTTTTTGTCTATTATCTTTCTTATATATATTTAGTCTTTTTTATATGAAATAAAGTATTTAATTATACACTATACGACATAAATTAAATAGCCTAATTAATGTAAAAATAAAATGATACTAATAGTATAAAAGTCATAGTTAGATTTTTTGTGAGATCCGACTCAAAACCTCCTCCAAATCGGAGTCGGACTACATTAATTATGTCAGATTCAGACCGAATTTTTTTTCCTGTAGGCGCGAACTAGCTAGGGTTAGATTCAAATTGAATTGTCACCCCTACTCTTGCTTGGACTTAAAATATGGATACAACAGTGTAAGAAAGACTCTTTCATATATACATGCATGATGCGAATATTACTTTATGAAGATGAGGGATGGTGGCTTTTCAACCTTTAACCTTCTTATCAGGTTGACTCCGATAACTAGCTCATATATATATATATATATATATATATGTAAAATTATATCAATTAAATTTGTTGTGTTTCGGGTATATACGTTTGGTCGAACATAATAAATTATTCTTGTCAGTTGTCACGATTATAAAAAAAATATCTCATGAAATTGTTATGTTGCATTAATGATCTAAAATTGTGGACATGTTTCTTCAACGTACGTATACGTAGTAGCATCAACAAAATCAGGGCTTATATGTTCCAATCATCAGTCACTTCTGCAATTAAGTTTTGGACCCCTTTTCTCAATTATGAATTTTTGTTTCTTCCACCATTATTCTTCATCTTCTTCAATCTTACTACAGGAAAATTGTGATTTTTTTTCATTTGTATAGTTTTGTATTATTAGCACTTCGTCATCGCACACAAAATATCAATAAATAGTTCTTTTATTCATTTCTATTTGAGATGCTGTCGGCAAAGCCATATATTTTTTTTTAATGTACGGAGAAGTGAAGAATTAAAATAAAATAAAAAAGGAATATGAGGCTGAAAAAATTGAATTCAAAATAAATTGAGCATAAATTTTTATCAAATTCCAAATCTCCCATTAAAGCAGAGTTATTTATTTATATAGATTAAAAAAAATTGTTGCGAGGGTGATCGCCCCGATCTCTAGCTCTCCCTCCCCTTGACACAATTTTACAAACGATATGTGATTACATTGTTATCCAGATCCTTGGTAGTTGGTAGGGATTGGATTGAATTAGGACATGTAATAATGATCGAATAATCACAGATTCACATGTGTTAACCAGACCATGGGTGCAGCACATCTGCACATGTCTCTCATATCCTTCCTGAATTGACTTCACTTAAAAGGGAGAGGAAGAAGAGATTCGAACTAATGACTTATGTATAACACCGGCTCTGATACCATGTTAATCGAATTATCTTAATCAAAAACTTAAGCTGATGATTGTGATCCAAAAATATAATATATTCTCTATCAACATGTTTAATTTGTATTGAATATGAACCCATGTTAATTTGAATTATAAGTATTTTATGAGTAAATTGAAAAATAACAATAATGAAACGAGGAGCTAGAAAGGAGAGAGTATTAATTAGTTTTTTGTTTCGTATCTGATTTTTTATAATGAAAAGTAAATAAAAAATCTTGTACACTATTTTACGATATTTCAAATCTTCTCGTTAAAGCCATATTGCGGAGAATGGAACTTGCATTCATCATTTCTACCAATCACAGTTCCAATTACAATTGCACCAACAACCAAAATATGAGACAAAAGCACTATAGCAAATTAGCAAGTCCTAATGAAGAGTCGAGAATGTAGTGTCGACCATAAAGTAGTTGACATCCATATATTCCAGCTTCCACTCTTCCAGGTCACTTAAATTAATTTCATCACACTTCTTTGGAGCAAAATAAAGATAACAAGCGTCCCCGGACGTAAGATAAGATAACTAAAAGTGAAAATATTAGATAAATATAAATACTAATTACACTGATTAACGTGTGATCGACTATGACATATATTCCAAAATTTATATAAATTTAAAAAATATATTTAGTTCTTGTGTAACGCTCTGATGCGCCCGTAACTCGGTAAGCAATATTGATTTTTTTGATAGGAATTCCATCACACCTTGCATATACTTTTAACAACAGTAATCAATTACTCCGTATAAATAAATAAACAATAAAAAACATTTATGAGGCAGGCAGACGCAGTTCGATCGTATCCGGCCCGAGTCAAACGGGCGACCAACCAGCTGTCGTCTGATCTAATTACTCATTAAATATGTTGCTTTAGATTTCAACTGCATCCGAATAATAACAATCCGAATAATAATCCGAATATCAACATGCCAACTTGTTAGCTTATTCTCTCTTTGCATGAGTTCATCTATATATCTTCCTCATAAAATACTCCCGTTTATTTTTCAGAGAAATAACCAAGTACGTTACCACAAGTTATTACGGAGTACTAAGTTGAGTGTCATTTTTAAATTCAACTATCAATCCCTAATCATTCCCAACAAACATTAGGATGGATGCATATTTATGTTTTTTGTAACAATAGATCTGTATTAAAGTCATTCGAGTATAATGGAGTAAATAATGGTTTACAAGCATAGTTTGTATTAGGTCTTATGTGCTACAGACTACATATATTTCGCTATAATAATTTACCCTAATGTATAGCAAAAAAAAATAGATTGTGTTATATATAATCGTCTTGAAAAAACTCGTTTTTATAGGTAAAATAAGGCGTGAAAGTTGGTGTAAGTCATCACTGTTGACTGAACTCACCAGCCCCCAACAACTGGGCATGCAATATGCGGACTAAATGTATCAAAATTACCAATAAAGTCACAATCAACTTAATAGTCATACGAAAAAGACCTTGATTAAATTTATTCAAATAAACCAGCCAAAATATTAGGAAGAACACAGATAAAAACAGTGCAGCATGCATGCAGCAAAGTTTAATTTGATAACTACATTCTACACTCTCATAATTCATAAAGTAATTTAATGTCATTTTCCGTGCAATTTTCCGTATGTAGTTGTCTTTGCAACTTGCAATGTCTTATTCATAACTCACAACATTATTCGTAAGTATCCATTAGAGTTATCTTGAATCGTTAAGGGTTTCAAACTCTTTAACCAATGTCTCAGGATTGAGCTTTGAGAGAAATAAAAATAAAAATTGTAGCTCGGAAAAATACTCATATAACTTTCGCGAAAGATTAGTCCACCTACTAAAGCGATTAGATTTCTCATAGACGGAAAAAAACACATTTATTCGCAAGTCATAAGTTCATAAGAATGGACAAAGTATTGCTTGCTTAGTTGCTTATATAGCTGTTATGTTCAAAATTCCAGCACAAAATGCCCTGCTTTTAACATAAAAAAAAACTATGGTACGGTTTTTTTAAAGACTATAAATAATTATTGAAATATATTCCTTTTGTTTTATCTCTTTGTTTTTCTATATTCCATTTGCTAGTAACTATATATACACCAATAAAAAATTGAATAGGTTTTCCACATTGGCTTGATGAGTTTAGTTTGCTTTGGATCAATAATTGTCGTAATTGTTGATTTGATCATGACTCATGAAGTGATGGTGAAATGGATTGGGTTAGGCTTCATTCAAGCCAAGTGATGATTCAATTCATCTAATATCCATTTGAGAGATGAGAATAATGATAAGGCTGTTCATAGCGGATTAGTATTTGATTTACCGGTCAAGTTTGCGATTAAACTCCACTAATGTCTCTCTGAAGTCAATTTTTAGAGTGATGTAGGAATAGTAATAAGTCTAGCGTGACTAATTAATGTTATAAGAATTGGACAAATAGTTTTGAACGACGTTCCTTTAAGGTGTTTTGAACTCATGTTTGGCTGAATTGCTAATGTCGAGGTGGTCACCTTCAAATTTGATAAGGATAACATAGATATATATATATGTGCGTGATTCCAATTGTCAATTCATTGTTACTATTATTCGTATATTTCACCTTCAAAATTAATAATAATGAGGTATGTAATTTAAATTGCCCAAATAAATATTGGTTGTTACTTTTAAAATTAGTCTCTTTCGTTCAGAGAGAGATGAATAGTAATAAGTCTGCGTGACTAATTAATTTACATTTCCATCCGTTTTTTTTTTCTAAAACGGCAACTTTGGTTTTGAACATAGCCTTTTAATGAAGGATTTTTTAAGGTTGTAACGAGTAAGTTAGGTAAAATAATTTAAAATATAGAAACATATATCTTCATTCTTGTGATGTGTGTGTTGGTGTTAACTTTTTAAATAGTCTCTTTCCTCGTTCCACACTTTTTTAAAAAAAAAAAAATTATTTCCTAATAAATAAAATCAAGTTTTATTTAAGCTCAATTGGATCTACTGTCTTCGCTTCAAATCGCTCTATTCATAAACGAAATCTGAAATATTTGTATGAACTTTAATGTGTAATGTTCAACTATTTACTTATGACTTGATATTTTGATTTTTGAATATACGACTTGACAAGACATTGAGTATGAAGGGCATGGACTATATGGAGATATGAAGACCAATATATGGTCCAAGTTGATTGTTTATTTGTTTTACTGGTAAGTTTGTGTGTCTCTTATATCCTCATGTATATGCGCTCAAACTTTACTAGAGTCTCTCTTGAAGGCTAGTCGTTTTTAGAGCGATGGAGAATATTTAATAACCTCTAATGTGACTAATTAATGAATAAGAATTTGGACACAATAGTTTTTGATCGATGTTTCTTCTAAGGGTTTGGAAGCACACGTTTGCGGATTGTAATGCTGAAGTGGTCACCTTCAATTTTATAAGGGTGACATTTATACGCGATTCCAGTGATAGTCTATTGGTTGTTACTATATTCGCAATTTGGCTGAATTGATAATATGAGGTGGTCACCTTCAAATTGATAACGATGAGGTACATAATTAAATTGCCTAAATGCCTATTGGTTGTTACTATTATACACATAAAAAGTCGGAAAAATAAAATGAAACAGTGGCAAGATTTTATAAGTTTCAATACAGAATTCACCATTGATTTCTGAAATTAGTTTCTTTCGCTCACTCTTTTATTTTTTTACTTCTATATGATTCAAAGTTTTGAGTTCGTTTTGGCTACTTTGCCCACTCAGCTGCTCTATTATAAACGACTATGAAATCCTTATGAATAATGTGTTTTGTTGTTGTTTAATTCTTCACATAATGATTGATATTTTTGATGTGATCGAATTATATACGACTTGATAAGATTATATGAGTAACGAGGGTATGTACTATGGAGTATGAAAACCAAATATGCGTAATATGGTCATATGGAACAGTTT
>SNQN01002750.1:0-19182 GCA_008642245.1 Bassia scoparia | reverse complement strand
TGATTATTGACTTATTGTACGTGTTTGAGGACATATGTCTTATCACGTGTTAGTGAAATTGTACTCCTTCCTCCATAATTCATTACTACACACATGGACTAATATATAAATAGAAGTTAATTGATTTTAATTTCTTCTTATGCATTGAAGATATTCACCACATCACTCCTTATTCAAAATTGTTAATCATTAATTTGACTTGACTTGCATCTTGCTTTGAGTTTACTTTATTTAGCCTTTCAATTTTATGTTCAAGAAATTGGAGATATGATTAATTCAGCTTTGATCATAACTAAAACTAAGTACTATTCAATGAGAATAAATCTTGTTCACGAGTAGTCTTAATAAGTACAGTAGTAGATGTTGAATTTCTTAGTTTCCATATTCMATTYTGAAGTAATTAAGATGAAATGTTATACTAAATAAAGCGTACTAAACATGAAAATGTTGAAATTTTAGAGCCAAATTGCATGTTTGAGCAACACAGTATTCTCATATGCCCACTTTTTTGCTGTGTCAGTTTTGAAATACAAGTAGTGTATTTTTCAATTCTCAGCCCCATGTTTGTGTTGGCCTTTTAATCTAGGACAAATATAARTATAGTTGTAAGAAGATGTACAAAAAGCATWATTTCGTGTAGGACACAATAAAACCCACTCTCTTTGTCATTTGTGATTTCCTTTATATTACTCTAAAAAGGCCAAAGCATACCTCATCCGTTTTGATTTAATGGCTACACTTTAAATGTGAGCTGACTTTTGGGTAAATTTTGAGAAAAAAAAGAGATAAAGGGAAAAAAAAGAGGGCCGATGTGAGATGAGAGATATAGAAATAGTGTTTTACCTAAAAAGAAAATGTAACTAATAAATTGAAATATATTTAAATAAAAAACGTAAATAGTAATTTGAAACAGAGAAATTACAATACTTTTTCAAGGAATATATGTACTGGCGATCCATTCTCTTCAACATGTTGTGCTTATCTTAACTTACATGAACTTATTAGAACTAATACTTATTGGTATATGAACATGTTTTAACTCATCTTCATTATTAAAAATATTAAAAATATATATATAAATCTTAACTTATCTAAACATAATTTATTCAATAAGTAATGAAAATAAATTGAAACAAATAAAACCTACATGTGATTGCATACAAAGATATGAATTGTACTTTAAAATTTAGATTGAGAATAGATATACTTCTCCCGTTTAAAAAAAGTGGCAACAAAAGAATTTTCACGTATTTCAAGAATGAGATTTAACAATTTAAACGAGTAAAATAATCAAAGAAATTTTAACACAATGGAGTTATACTCTCATTTTTCGTTGTGTTAATAAAATATCTTTGATTATTTTACTCGTTTGCATTGTTAAATCTCTTTCTTGAAATATGTAAAATTTCATTTGTTGCTACTTTTTTTGAAACGGAAGAAGTAATTGTCAATAAACTATGCATGCATGGTCAATCTTGGTTCAAATTTATGACCTTCTATTCAAATTTATTTGTTGGACCTAAACCCAAACCCAAATTTCTAACTTAAAAAATGGACCACAACAAGTCAACAACAGCCACCTATAACCTGCAAAAACAAACCCGACCCAATTTTTGACCTGGAAACCGACCCGAAAAGTTGGGTCATGAACAAGAAGATTTGACCGAAATCGTTTTTGACCGAACGTCAACCTGTTTTAGAATGCTGACACCTGTTACCGACCTGACCGGATACGATTTGACCGATTTATCTAGTATAATTAACTATATAAATTGTTAATCATGTACAAATCAAAATATTATCAAAGTAATAAATGTATATATTGCTAAAGTTCACTTGTTGCAATAAAAAAAGAGCAGCTGTGTAGTTCGATAAAAAATTACTAGTGAAAATGATCAAATTAATACATTTTTTCCTTTTGAAGCCCTAACCATCTTTTGCATAATAATATTATTAGATTAAACAAAATATGTTAATGTAATGAATTTCTACTTAGTTTAGTAATATACATTTTAAGTCCAAAAACTTAATAATTTATCTAATTTTTGCGAAACATCGAAAGAAAAAAAAAGCGCTAAAAAAAATGACGATCCGACGACTGTAACCGGAAAACATTGGGTCAGGACAACAGAAATTCAACGTTACGAAAATGAGACTGAAAATGTCCGATAGAGGAATGACGACCTCAATTCGGCGACCTTGTAAGCCGTGATTCTACGACCGGACGCAGTAGTTCGATTGCCAGGTTAGCGAAGCCTTATCGTTGAGAAAGGTCCATTCATTGTCATAAGTTATATGAGATAATAGGTTGGAGTGTTTGTACTATTTTTCGCATGGCAATGACACATCAGGATCTCTATAAGGTAGAAAAATTCAACAATTTTAATTGACATATGTGATGTATTACGTGGAAACATTAGGAACAGACTGAAGAAGTAGAGTGCACTAATCAAATATACTAATATGGGGGTGTGACCAATTGATCTCATATTTGACATTTTTGACGTGTTATAAGAAATCTAATCTATGACTCAAAGATTCGAGTATACTATTTGGCTCCTCATCAGATAGCTTGCATGACTTGTGTATTTTGTAAGTCGTTGTAGCTTTATTAATTCCAATGTTAAATGAGGTGAGGGATACTCAAGTGATTTAAGGTTTTCTTCTGGATTTTGCAAATATTCGGAAAATCGATCTCTCATTTTTCGCCTTTTTGTATTTTTATAACAAACTAACAATAGATGTTATGTGGGTTAGAAAAAAGTTGATGGTATATAGCAACTAGTAGAATTAAAGACAATTGGATAGTGCATTTGGGCTTTCTCAAAAAGTAAACTGAATCTAATATGGACTCTAAGTCACAAGACATTAAAAATTTATGGTTTGGTTTCTTATTGGTCACAACTGAGCCAAATATTTGTCGGTGTTTTTTGTTAGACAAGATCCAAAAAGATGGGGCCATAGTTTTAATATTATTAACTTGGCTAAACAGGAAGTATAAATTCCAATATTTGACCCAATCAATTAAAGCCAATACAATATATATTTTAATGACAGATCCCAAAGGTGTTGAAATAGATCGAATAAAATATGCTAAAGAGGTTTTTTCGGTTCACATGGTTTTGATATGAGGATGAATTTAGAATGATTAAACTGTATATCATTGTTTGCTTTGGAAAAACTTCATACTTCGAATTAGATTTTAATAAACTCATACCATCAAACCTAAGAGAGTTATGAAATCATTGAATATTTAATTAAACATGAATATAATGATATAAATGTATTTCTCGAATTTTCTTGATTGGTTCTACATTATAAGAGTACCTTTACACAATAACCGTTACTAGTACTAGTTATGAGCAAGGTGAGACTATTGAACTTGGAGGTAACGTTATCTCCAACACATTATTATGTGTTTTTTTTCTTGAAATATACTTATGAAATAAGAAGAGTAACTTAGTCTTAATTACGAACTCATTTAATTTTTCCAATACACAGATGATGATGCGTTGACCCACTCTTAATCAATTCATTAAATAATGCATCCGATAATATTTATTACATAGTGAGCAATACACACTTTTCAAATAACACATGATTTATAGGTTTGGATACCAGATAATTCCTGAGCATCATGCTCAGTTGAAATAAATACAAATTTTTCCAAACAAATTAAAATTGAATATTTTTAAAATGTATTATTAAAAATAAGAATTATTTTCGACAAAAAATTTTTATAGTTATATGAATAATCATAATTTTTATCAAACAGATTTATTATTTATTAACTTCATGAAATATTTTTATTATTACATTTTTTATATATAATTATATGCATTTAGGAGGAAAATTTGAGAGGTGGGGATTGCTTAGTAAAAGTTATTAGATTAGATGGCCGTTCAACACGCAATAATGACAACGTAAAATTTCAGAATTTCACTTTCATGAAAACTACGAATTGTACTGTATCACAATACTTATGTGATGTACATGCTACACTATGCTAAATAAGTCAAAAAGAACTTGGCCTTAATTAATTAGAGATGATGGACCAATTTATCAATACATTTCATACTTTCTAAAAGGAATCATATAAACTCGATATGTTTAATTTTGCCTTTTTGGTTTCCTTCATATATAAAATACATTTCTCAAAGCAAACTTATGCACATAATATAAAATTACAATATAAAAACCTCTTTATTTGAGTGGTAAACAATTTCATGCTATTGACATTGATTTTAATTTAATCATAAAAAAAGCAAAGTACTACTATTTAGAGGTCGGCTATAACCTAATTAAGACCAAATTAGTGCAGCAGCCCCAAATAATAACCCTATTTGTGACTTACTTGTCGACGAAGTATGTCGGCCTAAGTAAGCATGCACGTTACTATCGTATAACTACTATGCCTTTTTTTTACTCGAATAATATTGTCAAATAATAATTACATGAAAGCAACTAGGAGCAGTTGTTGAGATGACTCGAATGAGATGGTCAAAAAGTTTGATTCAAAATGCACTATCAACGCTAAATAAGTAGTTCGAACTGTAAGGTTCTGTTGTTCTATTTTTCTCCGCTATTGAATTTATTATCTTAAGTTAGTAGGTACTGTTTATAGTAGGTAACAAATCCGGAATAGACTAGCACAATGGAATGTTGTGCTATGATATGTAGCCCGTTGAATTGACACCTACGTGAAACATGAAAGTGACAACCTTCAWGTTTTCGTACACAAGAAGAGTTTGATCGAGAATCATGATGAAGAGACTTGATTATTACTTGGCCATTTATGTTAGTTCATGCACACTAGATTCATTATTTTTGATAGAACATGCATGAATATATAATGGATTTTGGCATTTGAAGAAAGGACAAATAAAATATTATAAGAAAACAATAAGTGTAGTCAAGTCTTAGTTGGTATCTATCGTCCGTTTTGCCTTGCTTTTGGGTTGCTAGAATGTGACTTGTCGTCTTTTTTTTTTTTAATTTGACAATGTAAGTGTTCTCGTAACATATTATTTCTGACGATTTGAAGTATAATAGAAAGGAAAAATATAAAATTGTTGCAATTAACATATTACGCAATGAGTACTACCATACAGTACATTACTTACCACTCTTACTTTCAAACTTGTTCTTTATTTCATCTTTTGTTCGTTAWTYTTTTCTAATCCTACCTAAGCCAACCTGGTACATACTGTTTTTAAAGCTTCAGATCCATTTGTCTTGGCTTTTATATTATTATTGTATAATTCATCATATCATATATTATATACTATATGATTATATAATTGATATAGTATACTTCATATGTTGTTAATAATGCTTTTCAAGAAAACACATGGGCATGGACAAACTGATTTGCTTGATCATGTATTTATGTCTAATAATTAATCATTCTTAGTTTTTGAGTATGTACTATATGTATGTATGTTAAGAATCATTGTTGTGTCTTTGTAATTATATGAGTATATATGACATACATATCCAACATAATACTCCAATTATCGGCCGGATTGATTTTGGTATGTATGTTTTTCTTTCTATTGATATTTTATGTCTACATCCATAATTGTGTACTCCTTAAGTTCATATTCCTATGTTTTGGGTGCAGATAGAAAATTTACATGTACAGTTAACAAAATAGTTTATTACGTATACATTATTTGAATTTTATCAGAAACCTAATAGATCGAGTTAACAAAAAGCGTATTAATAAACCAAAATGAAGAAGCTAGAACCTACCAAATGACTATATAAACCTACCAAATGACTATATAAAGAACTAAAAGAAGCAAAACATGTACTCCAATAATTGCATGGTGGAAGCTAAGTGGGAGGAAGAAAAAGATAGCTAAAAAGGGAGGAGTGTATAAGTTTATATATAGTCCAATAATTTATCAAAAACAAGTGGTTAAAATTGATCGATTTTGTTGTATATGTATGTATGTGAGCATGCATGCACTACTCTTTGTGATTGACCTAACTAACACATGATGGAATAAACAATACTACTACTGGTCTACTGCACATGAAGTTGACTCAGCTCAATCAATTATAAAAGCAATGGTAGCTCTAATTTAATCAATCAATTATACTACTCTAATTAATACCACCACCCACTTTTAGTTTACACACTTTAGCCAATGGAAAACTCCTATGTTGTCTCTCACTTTTGTAAGTATGAGAAAAATGCCATCCATTGAATATATATACATTACCAACTTGAAGGATGTTTGTGATTTAAATTTAATGAMATTTCTTTTACTTTTTCTTTTATTTTTGTTACTTCCAAACATTTCTCATGATGATAATGTATAGATASGTCGTTATTTTTAGTGAATTATATGAATTTTTTTAATRTTTAAAAATAATAATATGGAGTACTCCGTATTATGCATTTGTAGCAATCCAAACATTTAATTACAGCGAGGAAGTGTAAATTTTGTAAACAAGTGTAATCTTGACTTATCACTCGATCTCCAAAACACTAATATATATGCTACTCCGTAACATTTTGGAATCAAAAGTGGTTGATACCGAGTTAACCATAAGATGTTTCATAATTGTTATGCATGATGCATGCATATTTTATGTTCTTGTTCTTCATCCAAGAAAGAATTTCTTGTTAAATTTTGTTTCCCACAACTTATAACCTTTTTAAAAATAATGAATGATTTATACTTCCTCCGTTTTTTGTAGAATACGCCGTTTCTATTTTAGGAATTGAGAATAGTGTCCCACTTTGATTTTTTTTCCCTTTCAGACAGGGTGACACAATAAATTATCATATAATCCCACTAGCTTATTACTTTGGGGTCCAAAATCTCTTTTCTCTATCTCTCTCATTATGGGTCCCACATACTTATTTAATTTACATCTACTCACGCTAATTATCCCCAATATTTTGCCCTAAAACCACAAACCAAGTGGTCATCTAAAAAAAAGGTAGAAGTATATGAGAAATAACTAGTACTATAGTAGTCTAGTAGAGAAGAGAAGTTAGTAAGGACCAATTAATTTGCATAATAATTGCTTTCATACAATTCAATATGATAATCGATTCCAACATTTATGAGGAAATTATACGCAGTCCTTAAGGCTGCATGATAAATTAAATTCTTGCTTAAAATGGTAGTATTTATAGATATTATGTTAAAATTGCACAGAATTTGATGTCATAAATGTTTACTTTTTTGAAACTTCTTTTTTGGCTTTATATGCAACCTAATGATTGTATATATCATAACCTATTTGAATTCAAATCTGTACTTGACTTTTTTTTATTAATTTAAGAAAATCTCTTAGCACGAAGTATGCAATTAGTGGGTGCAGTGTAATCTAATTCATGGTATTCCACTTCAACTAAGGCCCTGTTTGAGGTGAGGAGTGAGGAGCTCATGTGATAAGAGCTTTCCCTCCCGTATCTGGAGATTCTGAGCATCGTTCTCATGCGTTGCACTTGTAGGCTTCTAAACACCAATAAACTAAGCTCATGTTTTCTCGATCATTGAATTTTGTGAACTGGACACTGATGAACTTATTTTTATTAACTGAAATATTACTACTGACACTTATGAATAAGTTGACGATATATGATATGACGTGAATTGGGTGATGTGGCAACAAATATGTTTGTAATCCGTACTTGAATTACCAACGACAATGCATGCCAAGTTTGTACTTGTATATATTGTATTATCTATTATATACAGTATTATACACCTTACCAATCCACTGAAATAAATTTATCCAAATTAAACTAAATCTATCATATAGTTGCAGTAATTTTCAAATAACATGATAACTATTAATTGAAGCATGAACAAGTTAAACTTAGCTACAATATCCTGACTTGTAATCAAAAACTATTAAACTTATGGTGTGGTGATATAATTAACGTTATTGAAAAGAAAGTCGAAATCTACAACTCAAACTTTCAATTTAGCTGGAAGAAAACTTTATGCCATACTTATATTTGCCTTGACTTAAAGCTCAGAGAGAAAAAATGGCTTAGACTTTCCAGTTTGGAAACTCTAAGTCACACAAGGCACCACAATAAGATCAAAATTGAAGCTTTTTGCAGACTTTATATACATTTAGTTTCCTTCTTCACATTGGAATTCTTTAGATTGAGCTTATGTGAGTTGTTAGCCAATGCATGAATGATAGATATATACTATTTTAGCACGATATCTTTTTGTTTTTATGTATGTGCTCTAAGTTTTAACCGTCTGTTGTATCGACTAGATCTCTCGTGACAGTTTGCATGGATACCTCGATGGGTAGCATCCTTTCAATAGAATTTTTTTACTCCCAAAGTTTGAATATTAAAGAGGTGGAGGTCAATTAACCACTCAGAGTCAACTTCTATTGATATGCTTAAATGTTATGCCATTAGATTTTCTAATTTGTTTTTCTTTTTAAATTTTATCCAAGGTGGTCACCACGTTCCAACAAGAGGATGTGTATTTTTGTTTACGAGTTACGGGTACTTTTTATTATTTTATGCTCACGTGAATGTGAGTGTGGTTTGACAGTTTCATAGGTTAGTTCGATTAATTAAATTTCACTAATTATGCTTAAGTAACAGCAAACCACATGATTATGCTGAGTGAAGTGCTTGCTTGTTTTTTTTTTAAAAAAATTGTGATTAAGGATATCATTTCTATTCTGAAACCAAAGCTTTTATGCCTTTAATCACTGATTATGCAGTGTCTTAAGGCTATACTGCTTATTAAGATACAGTGTAGGTGTAGACATTTATACAACTAAACTCTTTAACTACACTTTTTCTCTATAGTCGACTATGGTGTCGTCTAAGGGGTGGTGATTCTGCAGTACTCCTCAAACCATTTGCCGCATTTCGTCCCCTCTTTCACAAACAATGACCACTATATTACCGTTCAATGTAAGGAGAGAATTTGGGAATAATATAAAACTAAACATTTCAAACGCACTTAACTACAAAAGTACGACATTTACTTGTTGTGTCACTAGCATCATGATCATGAAACTCAAGAACATACATTTAAGGTACAACCGATTGTACAATGATCATTGTTATTGTATCGGAGTCCTCCAAATAACTCCATAAACATAACATCCATCGATGACATTATGACAATAGATGAGCTCCTTGTTGTTACTTGTACAGTTGTACGTAGAATATTGGTGGCAAGWATGCAGGACGAAATTTCATGAAATGGGGCCCACAATGTAACAAAGTAGGYTTTTAAATTGGGGAAAGAATCGACCACATGCCAACTGGTTGAGGCAGCGACAAGTCCTAAGTTTAAAAAGATGAGCGTTTGCTTGGCATCCAAGTAACTTTTCTAGTTCCTTCGCACACCCCCCTTTTATATAAATTGCTTGGAAAGTTGGTCCTCAATTTTACTCATTCATCACAACTTAACTTTTCACAATTTCTAGCTTTCACTTTTCCTTTCAATTTGTTTAGTGTTGCATGAAAGTTGATTGAGAATGAAATTAATCCTTTGAAGTTACAATGAGACTTCAAAAGTTCAAATCATCGCATCTGTCTTTTTAAGCTTCAAAAATTCCATTATAGTAGCATAAGTCGTAGCATTTGATTGATTTTCTGGTGCTAGCTAAGTAATCCCTTTTGTTTATAAATTAGATTATCGTCAAAATTAATTTTTGATCCTTTTATTTCCAAAGACTCTACCATAATCCATAGGAGAGTATCGAAACCTCTTTTAAATAATTAAAAGAGCTTGTAAGAAAAAGGTTTGAAAAAATTGTACTTCCTCCGTATGTAATTAATTATGTGCAACAAATGTGTATTATTTGAGTCATATAAAATATTACTTTGTTGCATATAAACGGTTACGAAGGAAGTATAAAGCAACTTGGTGTTTAAAAATGCGCATGCTTGCGGCCACACTTGCTTGCTAATTGATAATCAAATCTACTCATTAACGGAGTATTATACTTCCTCCGTTTCGATTTAGTGACTACATTTGGGGTGTGCACGAACTCCTTGACAATTTTGGAAAATAAAGAGACGGCGAGGAAAAAAATAAGAGGGTTTATGTGAGAGGAGAGAGACAAAAAAAGATAGTGTTTTATCCAAAAAGGAAGTATGATATTTCAACAATTTGCAATTTGTGGTGGTATAGATACATCAATCCATAGTACGATTATATGTCGAGACCTCTAATTAATCTAAACCATCTAGTGGTATGTACATTTTATAAAGAACAAATAAAACATATATTACATCATTTTTTATAATAATCAATAAGATGGATTGTCCATTTCATCCCATATTGCTTGAATTTTTGTGTAGAACTCGGATATGAAATCACTTCCTTGCTCAATAATGAACATCAATTTCTTATGTAGAGAATATAACATTGCAGAAGAGGGACAACCAAACATTTCCTGCAAATCTTTTCATACATCATGAGCTGTCTTCTTGAACCTCAGCTCACACTTCACCCAATAGTTTTATCAACAAAGGCTAGAAGCCAACTTCTCACCAATTCAAATCGTTGCATCTACGTCGCCATGCCTTATAATTATGATTTGAATTAGGTTTAGTTAAAGATCCATCAATGAATCCAAGATTATTCTTAGTTGGTGAGCACAAGAGAGCTTACTCTTGCCAATGAATGTACTCAGTGCCATCAAAAATATCAGGAACAAGTTTTATAGAAGCGGTATCAGAAGGATGGATGTAATAAGGACCTCAAAACAATACACAATAGTGAGATTAGTTTGATTATTTTTTTGACGATTTTTTGGAGAATTAGGCATTATGAAAGAGAGAATTCAAAGCAGAAATGGATTAAGAATTTAAAAGAAGCATAATAGAAACTATGATTATTATAACAAGAATTTAGGAACAAATTCAATACAAAAAACAATAAGAATGATAAAATGTGATCTAACAAGTAAGGAAAATGAAAACAATCAATATGATCATAGAAACAATTATTTGTAAGAGAACTATCAAAATGAAAAATCAACACAATATTTGAAGATCAATAGCTAGAAAGAGGGTATATCCGTATTTGATCTAAAAATAGAGAATATCACCAATTTTAAGAACAGATCGAGAAAAATGAAGCTTAATGTGAAAATATGTAATTCAAATAAATGGACAAATAGAAAGAAAAGATGAATGAATAGTAGAAGACACATTTTTGTTGTGGCATTGAATTGAAACAAACACCTCTAGTGCAAAATTGAATCAAAGCAGGAATTTTCCACGAAATCTGCATCATCAATTATGATCAGAATCGCAACAAAATGATCCAGCAGTTAGCTCTGATACCATGTAGATTTCATGAAATCAAGAGAGAATCACATCTAAAATATCTCAATCATCATCATATTTGATTTATTGTGTGAAGTTGTAAGTGAATGAATGTTTTTCTGAATACAAGTGCTTGTATATAGCCATTAGGCCACTAATGACCTGCTTATTTAACAAACTAAAATGCTTCAGAAACAAACTAGTTGTTACAAACAAACTTTTCGTAGTTTCCTTGAGTTGATGTAGTAATAGTGCTAGTATTCAACAGTAAATAAACCTTTAATATTGTTTCCATCTCCAAATATCCTTAAGTCTAGAAGAAGAAGCCAAGGGAATTTGTAAAAATAAGCTCAGTTATTCCTATGGGGGAATTGAAGTAAGGTAGTGTTTGGATACAATCTTTATTTCAAATGTTTCATTTCAAATATTGAAATTGAATTCCAAATTCTTTGTTTGGGAAAAATATGCGAATTCTGAAATAGTCATTCTGAAATTAGCCAATGAAGAGAATATAGTCTACTGTAGAGAAGTCTAGAAGTAAGTCCAGCAAGTGTTGTACTATGGAATGGAGAAATAAAAATTAGAAAAATAATAAGGAGAGAAAAATGTCAAGAATAGTCAAGGGTGAGAAGGGAGAAGGAAGAGAGATAAAATATACTCCGTAAAATGATATAGATCAGAAATTTCAAATAACATCTCACCATATGTAATTTGAAATTCTTGACCTACATGGTAACTTAGAGTGGTTGTGGATTTGATGAAATCTAATTCCAAATTCTTCCATTTGCCAAACAATTCATTTCCTCAAATTCCAAGATTTTGAAATGAATCATTAATCCCAAACCACCATAAATGAGTGTTTTATCCAAATCCCAAGATCGTTATGAATAATGTCAGAACCTAGCCGATGCTCAATAGTAACAGGAATCACCTTCTCCATAAGAAGATAAAGTGCTTGTCCTTGATCCAAGTATCCCACCAAAGAATGTTTAAACCATTTAATATTTTCTAGCAAGACCTTCCCTAAGGATATCCTTTTCTTTTAATATCACGTACGTCAAAGAGGAGAGCTAGATCCTTACCCCCGCATCTAAAAACTTAGAGTATTCAAATGCCTAGCTAAAACTATTTAGAGCTATAATTTGTGAGGCTCCATTAAAATTTTCCAAACTAGTTTGCCATAAATGTTAAATTTCAATCCTTAAGTTTCTCTTGTACCCAAACTCCAATTCTAATGGGTTGACAAGTCCCCCAATTTTAGTCTCGGATGATAATAAGAATGTCAACCTTATTCCAATGAAATCTCTAACAATGTTTCTCCCAATCATCAAGAAAAGAAACAGAAGGTAGATTAGTTTGCATAGAATGAATTGCATAAGAACTCAAGACAAATTTAATAAAGTACTACAACCAGCCACATGAAGAGTTTAGCTGCCATTCCCATTTATCTCCGAATTTATGAAGTATTCTTGATAACCCGATTTCTAGTTTATTAGGGCAATAGCAACTCCTAAATACTTCCCAAAGCCAATTGAACCACTAATCCTACAAGAAATAAACAAGAACTCTTTCTAATATCATCTATGAATGCATTTTAGGAAAAAAACTTAGATTTAGTAGGACTCACAAAAAGGCCAGAAACAAGAACTGAAATTTTACAAACATCCATAATATTTCTCATGTTAAAGTTTTTTGAAGTAAAAATAATTAATGATAAATAGTCATTCAACATCTACAAAAGTATTAAATTTAAACAAACACATACAAATGAATCAAATGAAACATTTCGGTTTTCACTACGAATCCTATGTTTGTGCATATTGGACATGCTTAATAGTAATAAGATGCACTAGCTAGCATAAAGTTCATTTGAAACTTCAATGACATACTCATAGTGTCTGTCAACAATTGGTTCTCAGTGTCTTCAAATTTGTGGAACAACTCATGAAAAATTGAGTCCATCAAGATTTTATATCTAGTGACTAGTGTAGTATAAACTAAAATAAATTTTTTAGTGAAATTTAATATAAAATACTACAAATTATTGTGTTTAATTGTATAAGTACATACATAATACTCCGTATCAAATTTCAATATGTATGATTTAGGGTTTGACCTCTGCTACGTCCTTATATGAATCTAAAAGAGTCTAAGTCAAATTTATTGATCTGTTGTCATTTATTATGATACTCATTATCATTATAATGATTATACGTTGCACATATGTATCTTTTAAGATCAACATTACTCCAGACAACCTTATACCATATTTTAGAATAAATTTACTAAATTCCTTAGCTTTATCAGGGCGCTTTTACTCGAAATTTTCTCAAAGATAACTTTAGAGATATTATACGACTATTTCTTGTGATCTGATTAGAATAAATCGTGTGCACTTCCCATGCAAGTCCATCAGTATCAAGTTGAACATTTACAAATCTAACATAATTGTCATTTAGTTATTGTGTATTATTATGTGGTGTTTGGTTTTAGGTTTAATCTCTCAACTCAATCACTACTTAATTAGGTTGTGTTAAGTTGAAAGATTTCAATGTATGGTTTCAACCCATTATTGACATAAAGAGCTAGAACATTATTAATATATAGGTTTGTTATTATGGACCCAWTATCATTATTAGCCATATGGTCACAAAAACATTTTGCTTTTCATTTATGAACATTTATATTTAGGGATGCATATATTTATATTTAGAGATGAACATTTGTATACGAAAATGAACATTTGTATTCGAAAATGAACATTTGCATTTGGAGATCACCACTTGCTTGTATTTTAGACATGAACATTTGTTCGGGGTCATAGCGAGGATTATAGACCCGGGGTCATGTAACAATTTTTCGACAATTACTCCATCATAATATAAATTGGTCATGTTTGGAATTTGGGTTTTGTGTGTGTCAAACAACATGTRTGGTTTTAGGTTTTTTTTTCATTGGCTTTTCAGCCAAAATAAAGCGTACCACTAGTTTTCTTAAGTTATTTGTCGGCTTTTTATATATTAAATTACAATTTCACCCCTCAATTAATAACATAACCAAGCTTTAAAAAAAACTTAAGATTAATTAAGTCATTTTACYGTGTAACAATTAAAACCAATTATGCCAAACATGTTAAAACAAAAGATAGTAATTTTTTTATAAATTAGTTTACCTTCAAAATTAATTTTTCAATTGCTTTGAAGACTCTACCATACTCCATAGGACTTAATTAGGAGAGTATCAAAACCTCTTTTTAACTAAAAGAAGTTGTAAGAAAAAGGTTTGAAAATTGTATAAAGCAACTTGGTGTTTAAGTATGTGCATGCTTGCGGCCACACTACTTGCTTGCTAATAGATAATCAAATTTACTTATTATATGTTATTTCAACAATTTGGAACTTTTGGTGGTATAGATACATCAACACATATATAGGGTGTGTTTGGTTGTAGCTTATGGGGTAGCTTTTAGAGTTTTGACCAAGTCAAAACTCTATTCAATCTAAATAGCAATGTTTGGATGAGTAGCGTTTCATGGTAGCTTGTAGCGTTTGAGGTAGAGTTTTGCAAAAGCTACTAATGGTAGCTTTCCGAAGTAGCTTTTCTCAAACGCTACAATTTAACCCTATAATTATAACATTTTTAATAATACACTACTTCAACCGCTACTTATTTTGCCAAACACTAAATCAAAATATTATAATCAACATTCAACGCTACTAAGTCGACAGCTACAGTCTATCCGTTACACGCTTGACAACTACCATCTACCTGCTACACACCACCTCTCACCGCTCAGTTTTTCCAAACATGACCCAAGGTACGGTATATGTCGAGACCTCTAATTAAACTAATTCATCCAGTGATTCGTACACTTTTATAAAGCAATAAAAAAAAACAATATTTGTACTCCGATCATTTTTATATTATTTTTTATAATTCAATAAGATGGATTATAATAAGAACATTACAAAAGTTACTGCTCATGATACACACACATTATTCTTTTCTTGTATAAAAGAGGTCACTTGATGGGTAAAGTGGAAGAAGGGTTACAATCAATCAACAAAAATGGAGGCATTCTGAATGGAAGATCTTGTAAGCTCCTTTCAATTGTTCACATTTGTAAAGTAACTCCATATATAGCTTAAAGCAAACAACCTCCTTTTCCACTATAAAAAAATTAATTCAATATAATTATAATACAAAGGACCACCTAAAAAAAAGCAACTAATATCTTCAAAGAAAAACAAAATTATGCAACTATTAATTATTATATTTAATTGAAAGTGGTGACTGTACATGTAATAGTTTTTCTTGCCCAAAAAGGTTTAGGTTTTACGTTTGTTGAATTGACACATGACAGAGCATTCCAAAATTCATATATTTTGCGACAGTGCGAGCTGTTTTGGGCCATAGTAGGAGGAACCCAAATAGCAATAACTGAATTCAGACCTTAATTAGAGCATTCTCTTCATTACATACTTTACAATAGATTATCAACCGATTAAAATAATAGATAATCATAATTAACGTTAAAATAAGTTTCCGGTTTTATTCATAACTATATTGTATCATACTATCCTATCATCCTCTCAATTTGAGTTAATTATTTGCATTACAAATAACGAAGGTAAATTCGTGAAAGGCGTCTAAAACAAACATATCGTCATATTTTTTCCGATTCTAAACTTACACCAACCTGTTAAATTGTCTTATGACCTAAACCCATAAACTATACAAGACTTTCTCGCTTATAAGGAACCAGAAACAGATTCAAATATACGTATAAGTATCCTAATATATACATGTCTTCATTTTAGTTCCCAAATTACATGCAATCTATTCAAATACAGCAACATTTTGTGTCGAAGAAAATTATAATATCGTACAAGGCACGATATGGTGCCATGAATGGACTCCAAAACCATAACGAGTGTAGTTCGTTACTCGTGGACACATATAGCATCATGCATTGTAATGTATTGACTTAACCACTAAAGCAAGCAAAGTGCCATACAACACAATGAGATGCATAGGTACTTTATAGTTTTATGCTGTATATTTGATTTGGCAGTGTTTTATTATTTCTATTTTCTGGCTTGGTATATGGCAGTCATTTATTGGTGTTATCCCTTAATAGCGCGTGGGGTTCAGATACATAAATCGTGCTTTCTATTTAGTGGTTCATCTACTATCAATTCTTACTGTTTTACTTACTCACTCATTCACTCAACTCTTACCAATTGGTAGTAAAATCCGTCCCTTCATTTTAGCGAAATCGTTCAACAGCAGTCGTTTAAAATGAAATGCTGGAAAAATTGTTATGTATATTGTTGTCTAAACTTCTACATAATTTTATTAAACCATTATCAAGCCAATGACAGATCACTATATTTACTTTTAGTTACATTATTCGGATTATTAATTGCAATCGTACGCCAAATCACGGAGAGTCTTTTCTCCGTTTCCAATTCCAGTACGTATGTAAAGACTTGTCAATAACATACATTTTGGAAATAGACACACGTACTTTAAATTTTGAGGTTGCTGAATTACCACCCTCCTCGCTCCAAAATTATATCAAGCCCAATTATCAATTGGGCTGAATACAACCACAATCTTCACTTATTTGGTTACATTTTTTAGATAATTTATTGAAAAAGAATAACACTAAATTACAGCATATTTCAACTACAGCTACTTCTAATAGAGTGGCTAACACTGATTTTGTCAATAAAAATAAGTAAGATAATATACTGTGCTTAAATCTAGCTAATAGTAAGAAAGACAGTAAAAAAACGAAAGGTGCAGTAATAATTCAATAGATCTAAAGATTCTAAAAGAGGGGGCAATTTGATTCTATCTAGTCGTGAAGTGGCTTTCCAGATCAGACATCACATTGCTTTTATTCATTTGCACATACAGACCATTAATTATCATCTCCTCATCTCTCATGGGTTACACGCCATGCCCACTACATTTCTTGCATTTCTCTCTATATATTTTATTACTCTTCTCTGCACTTTTTTTTTTTTTTTTTTACTCCGCTCGTAACGAAAAACTTTCAACGTGTATTAACACAACTTTTCAATGTACAAATATGTGTTAATTGTGCGGTCTAGGCTAGGATTAATTAGTGTAGTGGTGATTCCCAAAAAACTTGGTATAGTTACGATTGCGTTTAGATTGAATATTAGTATAATGGTCCCCCAAAAAATAAGGTAATTGTGGGTTTTAATTAGGTGAGATAATTTTGTATTTAAAAAATTAACAAATAGAAAATTGTACAATTGTGAAAGTTTTTATTTGTTACACTGCAAAATGATTAAAAGAACTGATTGAAAACTTTTCGTTATGGAAGGTAGTACATTACTTTTGTCAAACCGTTTTTTTATTTCTAACTTTTTTAATACTCTATCCACTCCACTCGCATCATTAAAAAATCGAAAAGAACATAAATGATGACATATGGGTTGAGTTTTCGAAACCCTAGTACGGTTAATTATATATACCGCCTCTATCAATAACAAACGAAAACGTTGTATAATTATAATTGAACATATAAAGTGAAATTATATTTAAGAGGTAATACATTATGAAATGTATTATTATTGTTATTGGAAGATTGGTGTGTGTATATGTAATATTGATGGAAGTAAATCCATTACATAAGAAAAACTTATCTCAGTGTGGGCAATTACAATTAAGTTATTTCTAGTGATTAGTAGAGATGCATGTGTCCCCTAGCATTAAGCATGCACCAATTTCCTACACTCCTTTATATATTATATATACTTTGTATTTAATTTAGACACTAAACTTTCTTTTATGCTACTTGAAACTCTCTCCGTTTTTTAAGTTGTTCAGTTTTCATTTTGGTATGTTTTTCAAATAGTTGTATCAAAACCAATCTAAAAATAAGCTTTTTTACTTTAACGATTTTATTTACTCTAACATTAATGAATTACTCATTTCTAAATTCAATTTTGATTACTTTACCCAATTTATTCCCAAAATTACCTTTTCCTTAAACATTTCATTCACACATTTACTCTTTTARTTAATTTACTCAACCGTTTTATCTAATTTAATCAACCCTTAAACACTGTGCCATTTCGACATGGAACATCTAAAAAAACGGAGGGAATATATAATATGTTAAGCCACAAACTTTAGTATCTCTCTTGTGACTAGATGAGTATACAAGCTAGATGCCTAATCAATTAGCAAGAATTAAGGAGAACTTGGGATCTTATTAATTAATTAATTCTTTTTGTGGGATCATACTTTTAAATTGCGTATACAWTATGTACTTGTAAGTTTTTATAATTATATATACTGTAGTATGTTATTATGTACTGCTGATTCCTAACTAAAGTTGTATTATTTGCAATTTTAATACAACTAATATTTGTTTGCATGTACGAATAATAACGGTACATATTTGCGGTTAATAAATTATGAATGTATAAAAACTCCTTAAATATTTACCAGCCGCCTTAATTTTGTCGTTGTGTATATAAAGTTTTTGCCATGCATGAGAGATGATGAGATGATGAGACCATGCTCTTAATTAATATTGGAAACAATTTTTTCCCCAATACTTATATATATACCTATATATACATACCACAACACTTTCGCATGCAACCTAAATTCTCATAAAGTCATTTATTTGTGTATTAAATGACATGAGTGTGTGAAAAAAATTGCTATAATAGATATGTATAGAGTTACGATGGAGAGTATTTTCTTCTTACGTTCAACCAAATATCCACTTAAACAAAACACGTGATGAACATCTACTACGTGTACGTTGCCCCTAAAAACTTGAACCCTACATTACTCAAAAACCATCCAACTTTCCCTCACCCTTTCACTATGTTTTT
>SNQN01002749.1:48957-61183 GCA_008642245.1 Bassia scoparia | reverse complement strand
TTTCAACGTTGGGGTAAGGGGAGTTGTCGAGTATTTATTTCTTGGACTATCCTTAAATTTAAAGTTCCATCTGAAAATTTTAGTTTTTATAATTGGATTTAAATGATTTTCAAGTTTCGTCAGTTTGCTCAAAAAATAATTTATCCTCGTTTTGAATAAAAGGTGAACCAAAAGTTGGTATCACCATAGTCAGTACGTCTGTGTAGGATTCCCCTTATATTTCCGTTATAACACGTTTTTTATTTGGTTGAAGCCGTTACTAGACATATTGCTGAATAAGGCCGAAATGTTTGCTACACGTGGCAGAGGTAACATGTCAATGTTTCTGTAATTTTAAATAAATAAATTATCACGTAAAAAGGGAGATATTAATTTGGGGGCTGATTACAAGAAGTGGTATCAATTATATCCCTTGTCCTAACGTCTTCCTACGCGACCAACTTGCAGTGAGTGAGTGGTTATACTCAACTGTCTACCTAAAATGTTGAGTTTCGGCTCGGAACAATTGTTCATATATTTAGGTCATTATTCTAAGGAAGGTGTATATGGGATCCTGCAAAGTTTCTGAGGCTTAAGGCGTGGGCCTTGCCTAAGAATGAGACTGTTGAAGTTCCTAGTGTTGAGTCTGTGATGACTAAACGTTGCAAAACACGGTAACATTGGTACGCTATGATGAATACAGCCTGGGTCTGAACAGCTGGAGATTACGTTCTTGGTCACTTGCAGAATATGAGTCGACAGTGACTAGCGGTAACAAGTTTCTATACTCTAATGCAAGTTGGTATATGTGTCCCTCTCGCACTACATGTAATTCCAACTATTGAAGCAGAAAGTCTTCGAGGAAGACTCCCTATCTTAGAAAGAAGGTCAAACTTATATTGAAGATCAAGGAAGCTTGCGAGAAGCTCTAGAAAGTTTACATGTTGAGAGATTATTCTAGGATATAAAGCCTATAAAGCTCTTCTGTTGGTTAGTTAAGTGCATGAATGTATTTGTTGTAGTGCTTGTATTATTGGTTGATGGCATTGGGCTTCGACCCTTTCTCTGCTTCTAGAGTTGAACAGGCAAACTAAACCAGTTGGTTGTGTGTACTTTGACCCTACCAGTTTGGTATTTTGTATTGTTCTCCACAGACACGGATCATCTTGTCGAGCAGAAAAGATTTTTGAAAAGTTTATCTTAAAAATAGTATTTGGAGAAGTTTTTCTTAAAAACGTTTTATGGAACACTCTCGAAGATGATCTGGTGGCGAATTATATGTATTTGGATATGATGGAAAGAAAGTTGATCGGTTCCCTCATGACACATGAGATGTTGGTTGATGCCAAAACAGACAGGGAACCAGTTAATGGCATTGCTTTGAAGGGAACAGTTGATGAAGATGAAGAAGATGGCATTGCCATGATGGCCAAACGCTTCGAGAAGCACTTCAGAAACCAGAGGAAACTCATGAAGGGTAAGAATTCTAGTAAGACTAACTCTTCTAATGCAGGTTGTTTCAAGTGTGGAGAAGTTGGACATCTTATCAAAAACTGTCCCAAATGGAAGGATAAGCAAAGCATGAAGAACGAGAAACAAGCGTTCAAAAGAGCCATGGTTGCTTCTATGTGGGGCAACTCAGAGTCTGTTTCAGACGAGGAGGAAGACTCATCAGAAGACAAAGTTTATATGACTGCCTTCCTTGAACAGGTTCCCAAACCAGTTCAGGAGAACAGTAGTCAGAACAGATGTCTCATGGCCAAAACAGGAGARCCCAGTTCACAACAGTTAGCTATCTCTAAAATTCGTGAAGACATGTATAGTTATGATAGAGATAATATGCTTGATTGTTTGGAAATTGTGCTTGATGAGATCTTGGCTTTATGTACTGCCTATGAAGAGGGTAAAAAGAACCTTAAAAAAAAAGAAGAATACGAAATTGCTAGTGCTAGTTGTGATCACTTACAGGATGTTTGCATGCAATTAAAAGATGAAAATGCTGAATTAGAAGTAGCACTAGTCCAGTGTAAAGTTGAATTGGAAACAGTTAAGTCACAACTTCATCAAAATGATTTTTCCGATGATGAAGGTGGTGGTTTAACTGGTCCTCTAGTTGTTTTTAGGCAAAATCCAGAGGATCCAATCAACTTTACTGCAGCCAAGGAAAGGGTAAAGAATCTTAGCAAACCTGATCTTTTGCAAGCTTTCAGCYTGTTATTAGATGATGTTCGGAAATTGCATAGTGAATTTGTCAAGACCAAAGCTGCACTTCTTACTGTTCCCCCCYGCTCATCCTGTTCTAGAAATTAGTAAGATGATTGATGAGTATGAAGGACAAGTATGTGATCTAGCTTGTGAAATTCATGAATTGAAAAAGGGTAAGCAGGACAGTTATGTCAATGTGATTAATGAGTCTGCGGTTTCAAGTCTTAAAATAGATTTTGAAAAATTGAGAATTGATTTTAAATCTATGGATGAACGGAATGTGCTTTTATTGAAATTGCTTGAAACTAGAGACAAAGAGCTTGAAAAGTGTCAAAATCATGTTGACAAACTATTGACTGCCCATAGCAATCTAGATCATATAGTGTCTATTCAGGGAACCGGTAGTCGTACTGGTCTAGGGTATACTGCTAGGAGGAACAGGTCCAAGTGGTCACCCAAAGACACTACATGGGTTCAGGAATACAAGAAAGGTAATTATGTGTCTGCCAAAGATATGCATGTGTGCAATTTCTGTGGTAAGGGTGGACACAAAATTGATGAATGTATTCATAAGAGGAGAAGCAAAAGCAAGAACAGTAAACATGCTAAGATGGTTTGGGTCAGGAAGGACAGGAAGCAGAACAGTGGTGATGAATTGGTACCCAATCCTAATTGGGTTCCTAAACCTAACGTTTGATTTGCTTTTGCAGGCTAAAGTGAGAGGAGATACCTACTGGTACTTGGACAGTGGCTGCTGAAGACACATGTCAGGACATAAAGAACAGTTTCTCTCACTTGCAGCCTATGATGGGGGAAGAGTCACATTTGGAGACAACAGTAAGGGTACTATTGTTGGCCTAGGTAAGGTTGGTAAGTCTCTTTCCCAAGCTATTGATGATGTATATTATGTTGAGGGCTTGCAGCATAATCTCTTGAGCATATCCCAACTGTGTGACAAAGGCAATAGAGTCGAGTTTCAAGCTGATCTTTGTCACATAGTTAACACTCAAACAGATGAACTGGTCTGCCAAGGAACTAGGTTTGAGGATGTTTACATAACATACTTGGATCAAATCCCCAAGGACAAGTCCATTTGTTTGAGTGCAGTCGCTGAAAAGAATCAGTGGCTATGGCATAAAAGGTTTGGGCATGCTAGTCTTACACTTCTGAACAAACTTAAAACCCATGACTTAGTGGTTGGCTTGCCAGACATTAAGTATGTGGTGGATAGAGTATGTTCAGAGTGTGCCAAAGGAAAGCATGTCAAGTCATCTTTTAAGCCAAAGAGAGAGATCAATACAAGCAGACCACTTGAACTGATCCACATAGATTTGTGTGGTCCTATGCGCGTGCAGAGCAGGAGCGGATACAGGTATGTATGTGTTATAGTAGATGACTACTCCAGGTACACTTGGACTCTATTCTTGTCTTCCAAAGATGAGACCTTTGAGGAGTTCGAGGTGTTAGTAAAACAGTTGCAGAACTAGTTGAACTGTTCACTGGTTGCGGTAAGATCTGATCATGGTACTGAATTTGAGAATGCAAGCTTTACTAACTACTGCAGGGACAATGGAGTAAGTCACAACTTTTCAGCTCCAAGAACTCCACAAGATAATGGAGTGGTAGAAAGGAAGAACAGAACCTTAGAGGAGATGGCCAGAACAATGCTCATTGAAAGTGGTCTCCCTAAGAGCTTCTGGGGAGAAGCAATAAGCACAGCATGCTACATTCTAAACAGAGCACTGCTTCGTCCCATTCTGAAGAAGACACCTTATGAACTCCTAAGGGGAAGAAAACCCAACATTGCACACTTGAGAATTTTTGGTTGTAAGTGTTATGTGCATAACAATGGGAAGGAACAATTGGATAAGTTTGACCCTAGGAGTGATGAGGCAGTCTTCCTTGGATACTCCACACAGAGTAAGGCATACAGGGTTTTTAACAAGAGGACCTTGTGTATAGAGCAGAGTGTCCATGTAATTTTTGATGAATATAACATGTTCTCTGAGTTTCCACAGGTTACAGATGATGATATCATAGGCTTATTGGATTTCACAGGATAGCAGCTCACTGATCGAGATGATGCACATGTAAGGGAACCAGACTCACCTACTAGTCCACCACCAACTGGTGATGGAGAGTCTGGTAATACATTTGAAGATGAAGCTGCAGAGGATAATCCACATGAAGACAGTGAACAGGCAACTAACTCAGGGGGAACCAACAACAATCAGGTTGATCCCACTGAGAATCAGGTAGTAGACCAGCAGACCACTTTGCATACTGGTTCCTCGGAAAATCAAGAGAATGCATTAGCTGAGGGGGAACATATGCCTAGTGGTAATGCTGAAGAGAATGCACAATTGAATACAGGTTTTAAAAGTTATAAATATTAGTCCTCCCATCCTACTGATTTGATCTTGAGTGATATTAATAAGGGTATTCAAACTAGGAGGTCTGTTTATCAAAACTTTTGTGCATTCTATTCTTTTCTGTCTAGTATAGAACCTACGGACTATAAAATGGCACTGTCTGATCCTGATTGGGTCTTGACTATGCAAGATGAGTTAAACCAGTTCCAGAGGAACAGTGTTTGGCATGTTGAGCCTAGACCAGAAGGTAGAATAGTAATAGGTACTCGATGGGTCTTCAGAAACAAATTGGACGACCTAGGTACAATAGTCCGAAATAAAGCTAGGCTTGTTGTGCAAGGTTACAATCAGCAAGAGGGCATTGATTATGATGAGACCTTTGCACCAGTTGCAAGACTTGAAGCCATAAGACAACCTTTCTGAATGGCTACTTAAAGGAAGAAGTGTTTGTTGAGAAGCCTCCAGGCTTCGAGGATGCATTGTTCCCCAACCATGTGTATAAGTCAGACAAGACTTTGTATGGTCTTAAGAAAGCTCCTAGGGCTTGGTATGAAAGGTTGTCAAACTTTCTGATGAAGAATGGTTACAAAAGGGGAACAGTGGAAAAGACCTTGTTTATCAAAACAAGGGGCACTAATTTACTTGTTGTATAGATTTATGTTGATGATATACTGTTTGGTGCAACTAATCAGATGTTATGTAATGAGTTTTCTGATCTTATGCAGAGTGAATTCGAGATGAGCATGATGGGAGAACTAGGATTCTTCCTTGGGCTGCAGATCAAGCAAACAGATGAAGGGATAATGATCCACCAGCAGAAGTACTTGAAAGAGCTACTGAAGAAGTATGGAATGTAGAACAGTAAGGCATATGACACCTGTTCCCACCTCTATTAAGTTGGATGAAACTGTGGATGCTACACTGTTCAGAGGTATGATTGGCTCACTTTTGTACCTCACTACTAGCAGACCTGATATCATGTTCTCTATGGGGTTGTGTGCTCGATTCCAGAGCAACCCCAAGGAGTCACATCTGAAAGCAGTGAGAAGAATTTTCAAGTACTTGGTAGGAACAGTTGATTTGTGTCTGTGGTACCCCAGAGGTAGTACAGTTGAAATGGTCGGGTACACAGATGCAGACTATGTAGGATATCTTGTTGATCGAAAAAGCTCATCAGGTATGGCACACTTCTTGGGATCATGTTTGATCACTTGGGGTTCAAAGAAGCAAAACAAAGTTGCTTTGTCCACAACAGATTCTGAATACATAGCTGTTGCTGCTTGCTATTCACAGCTGTTGTGGATAAATAGTCAGTTGAAAGACTTTGGTGTATTATTAGATTGTGTTCCTATATTTTGTGATAATACAAGTGCTATTAACATTTCTAAGAATCCTGTGCAACACTCCAAGACAAAGCATATTGAGATCAGACACCACTTCCTTAGGGATAATGTGGAAAAAGGTAATGTGGAGATGTTGTTTTGCAAAAGTGAGGATCAGCTTGCTGATATCTTCACAAAACCATTGTGTAGAGAGTCTTTTTGTAGGTTAAGAGTCTTGTTAGGTCTAGTTAGATTTAGGTGAAAGGCTTCTTTTTGTTGACCCCCAATGATTGGCTAGATTAGTGTTCATAGATATATATATTGCACATAACTTTGTTGATACTATTTGTACTATTATGAAGCATGAGCAGGTGAAGTGAACTAAGTTGCCCAGTACAGGTGAACTGTTTGGGGGTGATAAGACAGTACAGGAGAACAGCAGATGGCCACGTATATGTTCTTGCCAAATACTCATGGTTTTGGAAAGAATTAATTGAATATTCTTAACTGCTGCCAGTTGAGATATTTATGCAGTTCAAATTTCATATTTTGGCAAAAATCAACTTAGTGGGTCCAACCCACCATCACGTGCCACTTTATGTTTGGTAAGTTAGTGTATTTATGGGAAGTTATTTCCCTTTGCACTTCCACTTCTTTACTAACTGCCAGCTTTCCGCTTTCCTTAACTTCTTGTTTGCTCGAGTATATATATCCCCTCTTTGTTTTTCTGTTCTGATCATCACAACTCTAAACTCATCTCTCGAAAGTCTCTGCTCTCTTCTCTCTGAGACGTCTCGATTTTCGTGCCTGTTTCGATCAAAGCTCAAATTCTGTGAGAATGGGGAAGAAAGCCACTGGAAAAGGGAAGGGAAAAGGGAAGAAGGCAACCGTAGCTCAATCGGAAGTTGTTGTGGCCACAAAACACTCAGAAACCACCATTGATACAACCAAAACCACCACTTCAGCTCCACCACTTCAAACACCTCCACTACCTGAACAATGGTACTCCGATGCCACTACAACAACCACCATGCAACCACCTCCACCACCACAAAATCAACCCATAATTCCACCATCACCGCAAATCCTAACTCCACCACCACAAATCATCTCACCACCACCTCAAACCACAATTCCACCACCACCTCAACCTACATTACCATCACAACCCACAAACCCTAAAATCACGGAACCTACTTCTGCTTCTCTCTCGGTTCAAAACCCTAGACTGGAATCAAAGCCAGTTGAGGTTGAGAACATTGAGGAAGAACAAGGTTCTGTTGCCAAGAACCTTTCTGAAGTTCTTGAGTTTGAATTTCTAAAGCCTCTAGAAGAGCAGGAGGAAGAGGAAGATGAGGGTGATGATGATGACGTAGTCGAGGTTGGCTGTCAGGTTGTTGCAGTCACTTAGGGTACTGGAGTTACAGGGGTTGTATTGAGGAAGTCTACTCGAGGATCAATGGTCAAGATTGAGGACAAGGAGAAGGCGATGAAGGAGGAAAAACAGTACACTAGTACCCCCAAGGGAACCAAGAGGAAAGCACTTGTTCCCCAGTCTACTAAAGGTAAAACAGCTGTTTCTCCTTCTACTGTTCAGTCTTCAAACAAAGTTGTTATGTCTGGTTGTGGTTGTGAAGAAGGTTATTGGGATATTCCCGCGTTGTCTGAAGTGAAACAAGTGTTAGAGTTTCAGGGCTGGCTGAATCATATTAGGATTGTTAAGAAGTCTTACGTTGAGCCTGTTAAGGAGTTTTATGCTAATTTGTTTCAATATCCTGATATGAGTTTAGTTAAGACTGTTTATGGTAAAGATGTGCGTGTGTCTGTTTCTTCGTTGGCCGAATTTTTGAATGTTCCTAGAGATGGTTATGCTGGATATAGTGCAGATGGTTGGCCTACTGTTGCTGGTGTAAGTAATGATGAAATAATGAAGTTTTTGTTTGGGAAGGTTATTAGGACTAGGGAAGGGTTCAAGACCACTAGTCTTAGGGAACCTATTATGAAAATTCTGCACTCGATTTGTCAGAAGGTATTGATTCCAAAGTCACAGGGTAGAGGGTCAATTAGAATCATGGATATGGTTCTAATTTACCTCATGATGAAGAATGTGAAAATAAATTTTCCTGCCCTAATCATTGAACACATGATGAATTGCAAGAATGCTCCCTCTCACTCTCTAGCCTATGGGTCCCTAATCTCTGGGATCTTAATTAAGGAAGGTCACACTCTCAGTGGTGAAACCATCCCTGCACAGAAGTTCTCTTTGAAAATTCTTCGCCAAAAGGGATTGGACATCAAGGGAGACAAGCTGTGCAATGTTGGAGATTCACCAGTTAAGAAGGAAAAGAAAGAACCTGCTGCTAAGAAAAGGAAGGTTGAGGAGACCAGTACATCTACTGATCTCACTCCACTGTTTAGCAAGATTGAGAAGCAGGATAAAACATTGGAGATGCTGGTGAAAATGGTGCATGGCTTGACCACTTCCTTCACTGAGAGGCAAGGGAGTTTAGAGGATAAGTTGAATGAGACTCGAGATTGGGTTGCTAGGATGAAGGGTGAGGGAACAGCAAGACAGGTAGCTGTTGGTACTGGTCAGAAGGTTGAGACCACTCCTACTGTTCAGACTACTGTTTCTGCTGCTGCTGGACAGACATCTACTGCTGCTATTGGTCAGGGTTCTGTTGCTAAGGGATCAGTTGCAAAGCATCCTGAGGAAGATGAAGAAATTGACCTCGAGGAATCCACCCACTCTTCTGCAGATGGATGTCAAGATGCGGATGACAATGATGATAATGATGATGAAGAACCTGAAGATGATGAGGATGATAAGGGTTCTGATCCTGATGCTTCAGAGGACGAGATGGAGGATGAAGAGGATGATGATGACGAGTGATGATATGTTCTAGCTTCTGTTCCCCTCCCCTATCTTTGAACTGCTTTTGGTTATCTATTTTCCATGCCATTTTACAAGACATTATTGATGTAATTTGGTTCATGTTTAACTCTGCTGAACTATTATTCTGCCTGTTTGCCTTGTTTTTGGATTGTGAATTGTGAAACTAACAGGCTTATGCAGATTATGGTATGAATTGGTAGTTGATGCTACCTTTGGGTTGAAAACGATAACTTGTGCATGTTATTAATTCTGCGAATGCTTTTTAATGATGCCAAAAGGGGGAAAATAATTAGAAGTTCTGGAAGCCTTTGTCTAGCTTAGATCGAGTCAGTTTAGTCTAGTTGTAGTTTAATATAGTTGAGTCAAATAAAAATCTGGATGATTCTCTTAAAGAATGTGATTCTGGATAGTTTGTTTTTATTGCTTTTATAGGAAATAACCAAGTTAGTTGGTTGTTTCACTTAGAGTCGAAAAAATAAAAAAAATTGAAAAATTGAAAAAGACAAAAAATAGTCCCATTGAGATAGAGTTGTTTTTGCATATAACTTGTTGTTTGCAGGAACTTCTCACAGGGTTTGTCATCATCAAAAAGGGGGAATTTGTTGAGTTCCCTAGTGTTTTGAGTGATGACAAACAGTTGCAAGAACAGGTACATTGGTCTGATGAATACAGCTGGTCTGAACAGCTGAGATACTGTTCTTGGTCACTTGAAAGAAGTGACATGTATGCTAACAAGTTATATTGTGCAAATTGCTATATGTGTTTGGCATACAGGAATTCCAACTATTGAAGCAGAAAGTCTTCGAGGAAGACTCGAGAAGATCAAGCTTATATTGAAGATTAAGGAAGCTTCGAGAAGTTGAAGAACATTGAAGATTAGTTCTAGGATTAGAATAAGTCTTCTTGTTGTATTAAGTGCATGAATGTGTTTGTTGCGTGCTTGTATTATTGGTTGATGGCATTGGGCTTCGAACTTTCTCTCTTAGAGTTGAAGGCAACTAAACCAGTTGGTTGGTTGACTTTGACCCTACCAGTTGGGAGAACAGTTGTACTGTTCTCACAACGCGGATCATCTTGTCGAGCAAGAAAAGATTTTTGGAAAGTTTTCTTAAAAATATTTTTTGGAAAGTTTTTCTTAAAACGGTTTTATGGAAACTTCAAAGATGATCTGGTGAGAATATATGTTTGGATATATGGTAATTACTTAAGATGCAATTAAAGTAACATAAGATATTATATCATCTAAGTATGGAATAATATCTTATGGAACTTTCCTAAAATATAAGAAGTAGATATATCTTTATTTATCTCTTATATTCTAGGTTTGCATCACTAGTAATTGCTAGGCCTTTGGCTATAAATATCCATGCATATAGACTCACGAATTGAACTTCTCTCCACGTTCTTAAAAGGTGTATTTTGAGAGAAAGAAAGAAAGAGAAAAAGTCTAAAGCCTAGATCAAGCAAGTTGTTCATACACAAGAGTGCACACATATTGAGCGATCAAATACTCTTGTAAACTCATAAAGTGAGTAATTGAGAGGAAAGTAAGTTGAGTTGAATTACCAACGAAGGGGTTGGTGATTGGGTAGCAATTGTGAGTTCAGTTGCGAGTGCTTGTGAGTTCAAGTGCGAATTAGCACACTTGGGTTGAGTGTGGGGTGCCAATCGTATGTGTGAGTTCACGTACATTGTGAGTGAGAGTTGCTTTGTTATTTCGGAGTAGAATTAATAAAAGTAACTAGGGTAGGAGGACGTAACCCAGAGTTAGGTGAACCTCGTTAAATTTGTGTCTTTATTATTATTGCTCGATATTGTTCTACGTATTGTTTAACACTTATTCCGCTACAAGACCAGTCCAACTGGTCTACTCTACTAAAACAATACACAATCAAAATTTTTAATAGGCACTCAATTCACCCCCCTCTTGAGTACCTTCGGGAAACCTTCACACACCTTTTCTTTGCATATGCTTTTCGTTAGTTGTGCACTAACTTTGGCTTGGCTTGTGCAGCCTGATTATGAGGGTGAGATCCCCTTTGCTGACTTGAGGATCGGTCCTGACTTTGATGAGTTCATTGAGCTTGCTCCTTCGGCTGCTAGGCATGCTCAGAACTCGATGCCCTTGGAGCTGGTCAGGTAAGGAACACTTTGATCATGTCCTTTCATGCCAGTATTCACTCATGTGCTGACTTGCTTGTTTTTGCGAAATGGATGTCTCGGGAAAGCATTATGAGGCTGCTGAGAATAATAGATGCCCAGAAATACACCTACTGTTAACTTAAGAGACTAGGTAAGTGCACCAAATCTCGTGATTTCAATGCTTTGTAGGGTCAGAAACCCGTTTTTGACATTGAAAATCCTTTGCAAGTTCGTCAGGGCGACGATGAGGATGCTGATGACGACAACGATGTACAAATGAGATCGGTCCCTAATCGGGGTGGAGTTTCGACTTCCGGTTCAYAGCCTGGACCCTCGTCTTAGTTTACCATCACAGGAACCTCTATTGTAGTTTTTTCCCTGATGAACTGTTGGACGAGTCTGCCTTGTAGGTTCTAGTGTCACTTGGTTTTTCGACGTGTCGCAAGCAGTAGATGTACCTGTCACCTGTAGGGAAGGGGGTGACTCTAGCTTTTCATTTGTTAATTTTAGGACTTATCTTAGACCTACTTAGACTTATTTGTTGACTTTTGCTCGACTTGACTCGATTCTACTCGAGTGTTTATGTAAATAACGCCTAGACTCGTATACGACTCTAGACATAGCTCGTTTTTTGTAATGTCGAGCTTTGATTACAATTTGCAAAAGCCAACTTGCTAACTATATGCAATGCATGTAATTAAACTTCTAAGACGACGTCGATCATCTCGTGTTGTTGTGTATGTTGCGTTGTGTTGTTGAGGCAAATGYTGGCTTGTTCCCTCTTGAAAATRCAGAGTAGGACCTAGCTTGGACCAAGAACTATGTGCCATCGTGCATGGGAGCAGCTACAAGGAGCAAAATCGGCCAAAAACAAGCCCAAACTAGGCAAAATAGCGCCCAAGCTGGGCACAATTACGCCCAAAATCGAGCTATTTTTGCTCAAAATTAGATTTTTGGTAAGTTTGTTCGGCCTTATTGCTTATAAATAGGGGTTTATGTACGCCCTAGTTCATTCATTACAACCTCCTTAGTGCTTAAAAACCTCTCTTACATTGCTTTGAACTTCATTTAATTCATTACATCAAAGAGTTTGCAACAAATCAAATGGAGAGAGACTTTGCTAATGCTTTGAATGATGTGCTTCGAAAYTTGGATGCTCGTGAAAGGGAGGACCTTGCAAGGCTGAATTATGATGTTCTCTTGRCTTTAAGGTATGTAAGTCTCGATACAAACCTTCTTTATGCTGCTATAAGCCTGTGGGACCCATTGACACACTGTTTTCGTCTTTGGGACAAGGAAATTGTTCCTTT
>SNQN01002749.1:34399-45140 GCA_008642245.1 Bassia scoparia | reverse complement strand
GCGGAATCCTATGTTGTGTGATGTTTGGATTAATCCTTGGCATGTCTTCATAGGACCAAGCAAAAACATCCCGTAACTCATTCAGTGTTGCAACCAGTTCATCTCTTTCTTGCGGACTCAGTGTCAGACCAATCCGTATCTTCCGCGGCGTGTTKTTGTCGAAAATGTCTACCTTTTCTATTTGCTCGATGACGGAAGTTTTCTTTTTGTGCTCTTCCATTGCCTTTATTAACTCTTTGTTGTTTTGTTTGTTCTCGAGTTGTGAATTAAAGCAATCATAAGAAGGAAAAGAGTAGTGAGCAGAAAGGAGSATGTTATTAAACTCTGAAGAAAGTACAGATAAGTTTGTCTCCGAAGAGACTTGATTGAAAATGGAGAGGGGGATACTAGGCTCCTTGGYAGACTCAGGAGGACATTCCCTAGGACTAGCTATCCTAGTTTCTATAACACTAGATTCAGACTCAGTCTCAGATTCAGAATCCTCGAGCATTGGTCCTTCGCCCATGGTGCACTTGATAACGTTGCCTCCTAGAATAGTGATCTTCACGGTTTGCCATTTTGGAGTTGCTCTTCTCGTTGTGCATAGTGCATGCTGGTGATAAGCTTTTGAGGGGTGCTAGTGGAGTGAATTGCGTGCGCAACATGAGCCAGAATTTCGGAGCGGTGGACTCGTTTGGATCAAGGAAAAGGCCCTTGGCCTTCCACAAGTTGTAGGTATCAAGAATGCAACCACTCTAGGCAAACTCAGCTATTTTTTTCCTCCATTTGCGGCTGATGCACATGCCTCTAGCTAGGGACTTGATATTGCAGCGTTCCCATATTTCGTGGAGCAGATCTTTAGGAAGGTCGTCCAAAGTCATCCTAGTGTTGCCGGACTTGTTCACTTCTTCCTTTAGTGAAGGGCCTATGGTTGGTGCAACAGTAGTGGGAGCGATGAAAGCAGAGGGATTGAAAGCAATTTCCCCTTCTTCAAGCATGAGCACTCCTTGTGGACTCGTCTGAGTGTTTGGCTTCTTAGCCCTAGGAGGTAGAGGAATCCTGCTGTAGGACGTGGGCCGTAMCCCCGCGTATAGCGGGCGCGCGGCTTGGTACTACATCGGTGCTTTGTGTGTCGTGGGCTTGAGCCACGGAACCCGCACRTGAGTGCGTTGGGGTAGTGTTGTCGAGTAAGGGGAGTCGCCACCGTGCCTATATAGGTTATTCACGGACGCCCGAAACGTTGGTGCCAAAACAGTGGCCCCACGTCCAATCCAATAACCAGTCGTGGGTTCGGGGACATGGTACGGATTGAATCAGTAACCCAATCTGCCCGCATGTAGCGGCCTCTACTCGGTCTCATTGTAATTCCATTAAGCACGATTATTGGATGCACCACATCTTAGCAATTTTGAAACCTTATTAGCGCACTAACCCTAAAGATTACTAAGTGGGTTACTATTATACACAAACAAAGACTTCTACAATGGACAAGGCGATCGCTTCATTGTTAGTCAATATTAACAAGGTGCCTACATAACCGGTCGTCCATGATTATCTGACTTTAATGTGATACGCATAATTTCCGGTCTTGTTTAAGCAAATAAAAGGTGGTTGAATATATATATACAATATGGATACATACACCATGAGAAATATATAAATATGAAAAACTATATATAATATATGTACGCCATCCTCACCTTGTCACTGCAATTAAATTATTGCTAGTTTAAATCGAATAAAACAATTCGTTAAAGATGGCTATACAAAACACGAAGAGAATGTTAGTAATGACTAGCAACAATAGAAATAACAATGGAAATAAAAGGAACAATAAAATTAACGAAAGTGAAACATTAACCCTATGTATTTACATGAATCAATTAAAAAGTGAGTTTCTACATTGTGTTGATTTAATTTGGACTCGTAATAATAATTAATCAAGTTAAAAGAATACGAAAGAGAGTTGTGGGTGAGTAATCTCAGAATTATACCTTGTTATCGCTCGTTGGATCGAAATAGAATTGATGCTAGAACTCAAGAATGTATGTGTTTAGAGAGTATGAGAGTGTGAGAGTGTGAATACGCAAGTTTAGGGACGTGTAAGTTGAATAGACGTGTGTGTGTGTCGTCTCGAAATGAGCAAAGGCACGTATTTATAGGCACGAGGAGGAGAAATCGAGCGTATATACGCAGAGGACCTGCATATATACGCTCAAAGGAGCGTATATACGCAGGGGACCTGCGTATATATGCTGCCTAGGAGCGTATATACGCAAGCCCTGCGTATATACGCTCGATTATTCTACGCGTATTTTGCGATTTCCTCCGATCTTCTTTCGCATAATACGTGATTTGCCTTGATTTGCTTTGATTCGACGCACCTAGACACCCTTGCTCCCCAAGCAAGGAGTTCTAGAGTGTTCTAGAAGGTTCCACGTATTTCCGGGGTATTTTTTGTGTATTTTGTATTTTTTTGTATTTTCTGCGTATAAAAACTTATAAAAATCATAGAAAAATATAGAAAAATCAGAAAAATAATCTAAAAATACTGGTGAGCTCAGAAAAATGTGAAGAGTGTGATGAAAAGTAGAAATCAAGAGAATCACCAGTATAAATTATTTTAAAAAACCCTAAAAATAGAAAAGAAAATCCTAAAAATAGAAAATAATTAAAATAAATAAAAGAAAATATTTTTGCCCCCTTTATTTGTCCTTTGCTCAATAGTTCCGAGTATGACCTCACGTATTTCCAACTTTTGTGAGTTCAAAGCATCTTTTCTAAGTCGAAACAATCGCGAGACGCGGTATGTTTCATCACTGATTACTCATTTGGGGAGACACATTTAGGTGTCTACAGAAGCCCCCACTTTGACTGAGTCTGGAGAGACGTAAGTCTCGTAAGACGAAAGTCAAAGTATTCAATTCGGGACGGAGAGCAACGCAAGACGTTCTGCGACCTTGGGTTGCCCTTTTTCGCCGGTACCTGCAAAACAACGGTTAGTTTTACCTGTAGCCGTGTCCCATGCGGTCTGATTTTCTTGCCTTGGAATTTTTGTTGCGGGAGCAAACTCCAAAACCCGGAAGAGTGCGCGGAACTTCTTGAGCGGGAGAAGATTCCAAAAACCCGAGAGATGCTGACGGAACTTCTGTAGCGGGAGAAATTTCCAAGACCCGAAGATGTGCTGACGGAACTTCTGTAGCGGGAGAAGATTCCAAGACCCGAAGATGTGCTGACGGAACTTCTGTAGCGGGAGAAGATTCCAAGACCCGAAGATGTGCTGACGGAACTTCTGTAGCGGGAGAAGATTCCAAGACCCGAAAGATGTGCTGACGGAACTTCTGTAGCGGGAGAAGATTCCAAGACCCGAAAGATGTGCTGACGGAACTTCTGTAGCGGGAGAAGATCCCAAGACCCGAAAGATGGGCTGACGGAACTTCTGTAGCGGGAGAAGATTCCAAGACCCGAAAGATGTGTATGCGGAATTTCTGGTGCGGGAGCAAATTCCAAAACCCGAAGCGTGTATGTGGAATTTCTGGTGCGGGAGAAAATTCCAAAACCCGAAAGAAGTGTGTAAAGGAGTTGTTGTGTAAAGAAGCCCCCACTTTGACTGAGTCTGAAGAGACGAAAGTCTCGTAAGACGAAAGTCAAAGTATTTGATTCGGGACGGAGGGCAACTCAGGACGTTCTGCGACCCCGAGTCACCCTTTTCGCCGGTACCTGCAAAACAAAGGTTAGTTTTACCTGTTACCGCGCCCCATGCGGTTTTATGCCCTTGGAAGCGCCTGGATCCTCGGGCGGCTTTCTCCCTACGGCTGACCTTGGCTTTTTAGGAGAAAATGATGATGCAACTCTGTCGGAAATGGCTGATTCCTTCAGAGATCTTCCCTACGGCTGACCTTGGCTTTTCAGGAAGAATAAGGTGATGAATACCTTCGGAAGCGCCTCGTTCCTCAGGTAGCTTTCCCTACGGCTGACCTTGGCTTTTCGGGAAAAGAAATGATGTAGATGCCTTCCCTACGGCTGACCTTGGCTTTTCGGGAAGAAGTAATGTAAGTTCCGTCGGAAAGCGCCTCGTTCCTTCGGAAAGTTCCCCTACGGCTGACCTTGGCTTTTCGGGGAGATTTATGATGTAGATGCCTTCCCTACGGCTGACCTTGGCTTTTCGGGAAGACGTAGTGTAAGTTCCGTCGGAAGCGCCTCGTTCCTTCGGAAAGTTCCCCTACGGCTGACCTTGGCTTTTCGGGGAGAGTTGTGATGTAGATGCCTTCCCTACGGCTAACCTTGGTTTTTCGGGAAGATGTAATGTAAGTTCCGTCGGAAACGCCTCGTTCCTTCGGAAAGTTCCCCTACGGCTGACCTTGGCTTTTCGGGAAGACGTAATGTAAGTTCCGTCGAAAGCGCCTCGTTCCTTCGGAAATTTCCCCTACGGCTGACCTTGGCTTTTCGGGGAGAGTTATGATGTAGATGCCTTCCCTACGGCTGACCTTGGCTTTACGGGAAGACGTAATGTAGCAACAATCGCGTATAGCGATGAATGCCGTATAGGCTATGAATGATGATATGAATTCCTTCGGAAGCGCCTCGTTCCTCAGGAAACCTTCCCTACGGCTGACCTCGACTTTTTGGGAAGAATGTTACGTGTAGCAACAATCGCGTATAGCGATGAATGCCGTATAGGCGTGTGTAGGCAACTGCATGTAAGATGGGCCCTAGCCTCGTGTTGAGGTGGTGCAATGTGCAATGTAATGTGTTTGTGCAAGATGCATATGCATGATGATGTATGTAGACTCAATGCACAATGATGCTTATGAAGTGTTTGTAATGGCCACATGTGTAATGCAAGTCTATTCTTAGATATAGTGCATGAAATGACCAAGGAAATAGACTAATGTTAAAATGTTTTTGGATTTTGGGATGAAATCGTCTCAAGCCCCCATTCGAGCAAAGACGATGCTTGTGATTGCAATTGAGCCCCCAACCCATGGGGTTTGGGTGTTTGGGAATGGCTTAATTTGTGGTGTTGATGGTTGGTTTAGTGGGTGAGCCCCCAGCTTGATGAGCTTGCTTGGTGAAATCGAGGTTGGGGCAATAGTTGATGGAGTAAGGTAAGGCTAGTGAATTTTGTGGAGTCATGGGTTTTGGCTTAGCTTTTTGTGGTGGTAATGGTAAGGAATGAGGGATGTGATTTTGACTTGCCCAAATCGGTGACTTGAGCTGAATGCCGCATGAGGAGAGAACATGGACAAGATGCTGCAATGCGATGCTTTGAGGAGAATGCCTGATGACTGCTACAGAGAGATAGCCTAAGGAAGAGTTGAGGAGAGCCCCTTAAGGTGTATGAAAGAATAGGCTAAAGGTTCAAGAAAAGACAAGGCTAAAATTTGTGACTAAGGGTAAGTAAATGGGGAATTGATGTGGTTGGCTAGATGATGTAGGTTCAAGCTCGGGTCTATGTCAGGTACTACACTAGGAATTTGTGCTCCTGACTTTAAAGGAATCAAACTATATCAGAGAGTGGACCACAAAGTGTTATTGAGTCATTGGGTCGGACCTCGAGAAGATGCTTCCTACGTATCCTTTTGGAATCACACCATCGTAGTTCTTGTTGATGATTCGGACAATGCCTTGTGCGAGAGGGCTTTTGTGGTTGCAATGTGTGGTTGTGGTTTGAGGGTTAAAAAAGGTTCGATGATCATGGAGTGACCCACGGTGCGCAGTGTGCTTTTTAGACTTTTGAATTTTTATTTGAATTGGGCTTCGAACTTTGAATTCGCATTGGACTTTGATATGGATTTGCATTTTTGATGAATTTCATTGAGCTTTGATTTTTTGCTTTTTCTTTTTTTTCTTTTTGCCCATTTTATTCTTCTCTTTTTTTCTTTTGCACATGTCTTTTCCTACGCACCGTTTGGTCCAAAGGGTTAAGTAGATGTGGGTGATGAAAGAAAGATAGGCTGAATGATAGTGTTTATGGCTCAAAGGATTGCAAGGGATTTTGACTTGATGTGACGAAGGGAATTGAAGGAAGAGGTTATTTTGTGGAGCTATAAAAGAAGGCCTCTCTTGGCAATGTCCATTGAAGTGTGAGGTCGATTATTAATTTGATTCCATTAAAGTTAGAAGCACAAACTATATGGAGGCTAAAGAAAATGAGAAAAAAGAAACTTTTATTAACAACAAAAGAATTGATTACATAGAGGCTAATTGTAAAATTTAATCCTAAACCTAATGACATAGACCCGAAATGGGAAAAGAAATGATACATAGTCTAGGGAAAGGGACTCTCCGACTCGACCCTAAAGCTAAGACTCCAACTGACTCATGTGGATCGAAGAAGATCATCCTCTATGTCCACTCCAATGTCGTAGACCTTTGCGAATGTGGTAAGGCCTCGATACTTGAGATGATCTTTGTATTTCGGCTGGAGGCCAGAAATGAAGGTCTTGACCATCTCTTCTTCAGTTGGAGCGGAGACTAGGGTGGCAGCAACTCCTCTCCATCTAGTCAGATAGGTAGTGAACCCCTCGTTCTTTCCCTGCTTAAGGATTTCAAGCTCTCGGAAGGATGTTTGGGTCTGAATGTTACCCTTGTATCTTGCCATGAATGCGTGGATGATGTCTTCCCAAGTGGCTATTTCTTTCTCATGAAGTGAAAAGAACCACTTTTGAGATATCGGTTCCAAGGAAAGGGGAAAGACCATTGGAAACAAGGCAGAGTCAATCCCTTTAAGTGCCATGGTGGTCTTAAATCCCTTTATATGGAATCGAGGGTCATCGGTGGGTTTGAACTTGGGTATGTCTTCAGCTGAGAAATCTTTTGGCAGTTTGGTTGAAAGGTTGGGGTCAAGAGGAGGTTGGTCTTGGTAAAAGGTGGGGTCGATGGCTTTTTGGATTGCCTTTTCAAATAGCTTGTCCAAGGAAGTGCTCGAGGTCAACTCCTTGATCTTAGCTTCAAGCTCTTGAACTTGCTCGGCAAGCTTTTGGATCTTTTCTTGTTCGGAGGCCATTTTGTGGTGTTAAGGCTAATGGGTAGTGAAGGTTGGAGGAAGGTTAGGTTGGGCTTAGGGCTCAAACTCTTCGGGTCGAGCAAGGGCTATGGAGACGACTTCACCCTGTTTCAAAAAGAAATAAACTCTTAGTGAACTCCCTTGGTCATTATTGAACATATGGATGCAGATGCAAATGCATGTCCTAATTCCATGGTCATCTTTCCTAGTATGAATGCAAGGTTCCCTTTCGTTTTTTCTTTGAAATTTTTGCTTTTTTTTTTGAAAGGGCACCAAATGACATAGGAATGTATGATATGCACATGTCCTAAGTGGTTAGGGTCATGCCTAAGGGTCGAGTCTAAGTTTGGCCAAAGGTCAATTCTATGTGAGTACGGTCAAGGTCAAAGTCTTAGGTCAAAGTCTGTGCCTACCCTAGTGGTCAAGGGTCAAGACCTAAGGTCAGAGTCTATGTGGACTAAGGTCGAAAGTTTGAAGGACAGACTAAGGTAGAGGCCAACTAAAGTCACTATGGGCTATGAAATGCATGATGTGAACTAAAAGATGACCATGGACTATATGAAAGTGTTGTGTTAAGGTCTAGAACTATACAATGGCTAGGACCCATACATGCACATATATACAAGACACCTGATGACAAGTCAACTATGGTCGGTCTAGGTTAAGTTAGAGAGTGTACCACGCCTAAGGGCAGAGCTGGGTCCAATTTCACCACTTTCACGGTAAGTGATTTATGGCCGAGTTACCCCTTATGTATACGCATCTGTAACACGTGCACACGCGGCGTGGGCGGGATAGGACTTGCCTTAGCCATGCGATCCATTAACCACATGCAACTAAGGTAGTATCCCCCCTTAAGGTGGTCTCGAGCATAGAACATGCCCATATTGAGACCAAGGAGCCTAAGGCGTGACCCTATGCGGAGGGTCACATGCAAAATGCAAAAATCCAATAATCGTGATGATGGAATTACGAGACTTTCAAGTCTGTCCACTTCACCTAACGGTGATTATCCCCAGTGAAGTTGCCAAATTGTAGGATGTGGGTCGTACCCCTGCGTATAGCGGGCGCGCGGCTTGGTACTACATCGGTGCTTTGTGTGTCGTGGGCTTGAGCCACGGAACCCGCACGTGAGTGCGTTGGGGTAGTGTTGTCGAGTAAGGGGAGTCGCCACCGTGCCTATATAGGTTATTCACGGACGCCCGAAACGTTGGTGCCAAAACAGTGGCCCCACGTCCAATCCAATAACCAGTCGTAAGTTCGAGGACATGGTACGGATTGAATCAGTAACCCAATCCGCCCGCATGTAGCGGCCTTTACTCGATCTCATTGTAATTCCATTAAGCACGATTATTGGATGCACCATATCTTAGCAATTTTGAAACCTTATTAGCGCACTAACCCTAAAGATTACTAAGTGGGTTACTATTATACACAAACAAAGACTTCTACAATGGACAAGGCGATCGCTTCATTGTTAGTCAATATTAACAAGGTGCCTAGAAAACCGGTCGTCCATGATTATCTGACTTTAATGTGATACGCATAATTTCCGGTCTTGTTTAAGCAAATAAAAGGTGGTTGAATATATATATACAATATGGATACATACACCATGAGAAATATATAAATATGAAAAACTATATATAATATATGTACGCCATCCTCACCTTGTCACTGCAATTAAATTATTGTTAGTTTAAATCGAATAAAACAATTCGTTAAAGATGGCTATACAAAACACAAAGAGAATGTTAGTAATGACTAGCAACAATAGAAATAACAATGGAAATAAAAGGAACAATAAAATTAACGAAAGTGAAACATTAACCCTATGTATTTACATGAATCAATTAAAAAGTGAGTTTCTACATTGTGTTGATTTAATTTGGACTCGTAATAATAATTAATCAAGTTAAAAGAATACGAAAGAGAGTTGTGGGTGAGTAATCTCAGAATTATACCTTATTATCGCTCGTTGGATCGAAACAGAATTGATGCTAGAACTCAAGAATGTATGTGTTTAGAGTGTATGAGAGTGTGAGAGTGTGAATACGCAAGTTTAGGGACGTGTAAGTTGAATAGACGTGTGTGTGTGTCGTCTCGAAATGAGCAAAGGCACGTATTTATAGGCACGAGGAGGAGAAATCGAGTGTATATACGCAGAGGACCTGCGTATATACGCTCAAAGGAGCGTATATACGCAGAGGACCTACGTATATACGCTCAAAGGAGCGTATATACGCAGGGGACCTGCGTATATACGCTGCCTAGGAGCGTATATACGCAGGCCCTGCGTATATACGCTCGATTATTCTACGCGTATTTTGCGATTTCCTCCGATCTTCTTTCGCATAATACGTGATTTGCCTTGATTTGCTTTGATTCGACGCACCTAGACACCCTTGCTCCCCAAGCAAGGAGTTCTAGAGTGTTCTAGAAGGTTCCACGTATTTCCGGGGTATTTTTTGTGTATTTTGTATTTTTTTGTATTTTCTGCGTATAAAAACTTATAAAAATCATAGAAAAATATAGAAAAATCAGAAAAATAATCTAAAAATACTGGTGAGCTCAGAAAAATGTGAAGAGTGTGATGAAAAGTAGAAATCAAGAGAATCACCAGTATAAATTATTTTAAAAACCCTAAAAATAGAAAAGAAAATCCTAAAAATAGAAAATAATTAAAATAAATAAAAGAAAATATTTTTGCCCCCTTTATTTGTCCTTTGCTCAATAGTTCCGAGTATGACCTCACGTATTTCCAACTTTTGTGAGTTCAAAGCATCTTTTCTAAGTCGAAACAATCGCGAGACGCGGTATGTTTCATCACTGATTACTCTTTTGGGGAGACACTTTTAGGTGTCTACACCTGCCATTATCATCATAATCCTTAAGGGTGATGCAATCCTTAAGGTCATGGCCATTGCCACGGTGATATTTGCAGTATTTGTTTGCATCCCATCTAGCGGACCTTTTCTCCACAGGAGGAATAGAGATAGGACCGATTGGAGAAACTAAGCCTTGACTGGAGAGCCTCTCAAATGCCTGGGTTTAAGTCATCCCGAGCGGAGTGTAAGTGCGCCTGCGGCGYAAGCGTGGCCTGCCACCATTGCCATTGCTATTGCCACTATTGTTATTGTTGTTGTTGTTGTTGTGCCATAGTTATTAGGAACTTCAACGACATTGATGCTTGATACACCCTTAGAGTTAGATGCATCATTCTTGTTGCTGTAGGTTCCCTTGTTCTTAGAGTTTTCTTTGATAAGGTCGTCTTCAATCTCAATGTCGATGCGGTAGACCTTGTCAAAAGTTCCCAAATCTAGGTACCAGAGGTGGTTGCGATATTTRGGGAGCAAGTCTTWGTTAAAGCATATTATTGTTGTGAGACAAGCATGCAAGCACTCGTACGAGTAATTTAAAGTTATGCCTGAAGGTTGCTTTTAGTTTGAATTGTCAACTCGTTTGTTAATCAGTATTACATGCAAATTTCATAGAAAGTCGAATTTCTCAAAAAGCATGCAAAGGGGGGTTTAGAATTGAGACGTTGGCCTCAAACCTACCTCGCAACACTATGTCGAAGACCAAAAACGCTYCCTCGGATCCTTAGGAACCCTTYTRGAACCTTACAACCCTTGAAAACCTCTTAGATCTATTGCAATAGAGCCTTTGAATGTGCTTTTATGTGTTTGAAAGTGTTTGAGTGTTTGTGTGAGAGAGAGTGAGAGTAAATTAAACGAGTGAGAGAGAGAATAT
>SNQN01002749.1:0-29452 GCA_008642245.1 Bassia scoparia | reverse complement strand
TTTATGCAAGGGCTTTAATATAGGCCACGAATACAAGGTTCTAGGAGTCTTAGAACATTAATTACAAGTGAAGAAATTCATAAAGAAACTTTTAGAAAAATCAGATTACAAAAATCAGAAATTGAAGAGTTGCAACTCTTGATTTTTCGCTTTGTGTGCGTGTATGTATGTGGATTGATTTGGAGTTGATGATTCTTGACCTTGGGCACAAGGAATTAAGATCTTGAAATCAGATTTTATTAAATTCGTTAGCCCCTTGACGTCCTTTAATTCCAACGACAAAAGCATTCAATGGCTTGGAAGGTTTCATTTATGCGCCAACATAGTATTCTGCTCACTTGATTGAACTTGCATGAAAACTGGACGAAGGGCTGATGAAGGGAGCAGCAAAGTCCTGAATAATGCAAGGAATGAAGTGACATTAATTCCTCAAATAAATCAGTCTTGAAAAAAAATCAATTCAAAAGCAAACCTTCAATAACTTGCAATTATTGGAACTAAATGAGGAAGTGCATTGAGTGGGAGCTTCATTTCAATGCTTGAAGTTGCAACTCCTCATTCCTGAATGTCTTGGCAGGTTTTTGAGCTCTTCTAAACCCTTGCCTTTAACTGTAATCAGATTATGAGACTTTAAAGCTCATACCAAAATAAAGAAAGCTTCCTTGAATGCAACGTAACAAATCAGCTTCATTAATGCTTTTGAATATTTACACTCGCTTCTTGAAATGTTTCTGATTTGCAGCCTTGAATTCGACAAACATCTCTTTGCACTCTTATGACTTTGGTAACTATTTTAATGGCTCAAAATAAAATAAAGACCTAAACTAATTGCAATGTCGAATTCCTAGAAACCTAAGTTGCAATGACCAAAATCACAAACTCTGGACTAAACAAGATTTGGGGTGGATTATATGGACCAACCTGGAATTTTGCAAAAACAACAATCTGAAATTGTGCAACCAAATTCGACTCACTAAATATTAAAGAACTATATAAACATCAAATAAAATCCACAACTTGATTAAAGACTTACCAAACTCAAGACTTCAAGTTGTACTTTATTTCTGGACTGAATTTTAGAAAGCAAGAAAATCATGTTCGCATAAAAATGCAACAGACTCCCTTCTTTGAAAAGCTTGTCCTCAAGCTTGGACAACTTCCAAAAGAGTAGTAACATCCATGCAAAAGAATTTTGTCGAGTTCTCCAACAGACATTAGTACGCATGCTTTGAAAGTATGTTCCTTTGGAACTGTGAGTTGTATTTTGAAATGTAACTGTGTCCGAATTTAGAATTGTTTTGATTTGAACATGCTTAACCCTTTGGATTACTGCCATATTTTCAGCACATGTCACCAAATGAACTCATAGTCCCTATTTCGAACTTGAATTTTATCAAGTTTTTAGTAAGAAAGAAAAGAAATATGTGTTTTTTGAGTTTTTGGGCAGATTTGGGACAAACTCATTTTGAATCACATAGAAGCAAGTTTCGTTGGATTTGTTAGAAGGAGAGGAGAAAAGCGAAAACAAATCATTCAAATTTCCAAAGGAGGTAGTCTTTGCAACAAAGTTTCCTGGACTGGGCATTCAGTTTTGCTTTATCTTTTAAGGCATCATAAAACTTCTCCTTCCATTTTCCCCTTTGGATTCACATGTCCCCACTTATCTTCAATTCATAGTTTTGATTCTGAATTGTTTCTTTCTTAACACATCGTGGACAACTTCCATCTCATATTCCAATTAAAAGAATAGAGACTTTGAAAGGGTTAAGGGAGAATGTGGTCATGAATGGTATTGATTTGCGGGGAAAGTCGATTTGGCTCTTGGGGTGGTTGAATTTCATTTAGGACGCATAGTTGAATTTCCTTTTGAGAAACAGGTGGCTTCAATTTCTGGTTCAGTTCATAATAAGGTAATTATTTTGTGGTGGTGTTTTGTAAGAAACATTTTGACCGAATCTTTTAGGGAAGTAAGTTCCTACTTCTGATTTTTTTTCAAAAAGAGGGTTCATTTTGTAATTTTGAAAGAGAAAATTTTTCTTCCTTGACCTTTTGGAGTATCAAAAAATTACCTCCCTCAATTACGTTGCGGATACCTCCTTTTTTGTTCCACGAACTTGGCCACGCTTAGTTGATTTTTTTCTCCTATTGTGTGACAAGAGAAAATTCTTGTTTGGGCCATTTGGACGGAATTCGTGGCCGCATACCCATGGCACTTGTACATTGAGTTTTCTCATAGAATTTATCATTATTATCTCAAAGTCACACTCCACTAGAATTTTAATTTGCACCTTTGTTGTTGCAAGAAACATGGTTTATTTTGTGTTTTGTGTTTTTTTGTGTTTGAATCTGTTTTGGGCCCCTCCTTCTAGCTGCCAAAATGTTGCAATCTCCGTAGAGCAATAGGTGATTGAATGCTGAATTTGATTTTGATAATTTGGACTGAATGATTTAAAGAGATAGTTTAACAAGCTAGCCAAAAATGCTGACGCACAACCATTTTAGACTCCCAAGAAACACAATACACGTAGCTAGCTTGCCCGTAATGTATTAGCATGGGAGAAAGACACGTCCAACTGGAATCATGCACACATTGCACAATGTTTACACAAAAAACTGATTTCTTTAATTCTTATGCAAGGGCTTTATATAGCACGAATATCAAGGTTCTAGGATTCTTAGAAAATGTATTTATCAAAGTGACAATTCATAAAAAGAAATCTTAGAAAATCAGATTACAAAAATCAGAAAATTGAGAGTTCAACTCTTATTTCGTTGTGGCCTATAGTATGTGGATTGATTTGGAGTTGATGATTCTTGACCTTCGGGTAGCAAGGAATTAAGATTCTTGAAATTAGATTTTAATTAAAATTGGCCCTTGAGTTCTTGTATTCACACGAACAAAGAAGCCAATTCATGCTTGGGAAGGTTCATTTAATGCGCCAACATATAGTTCTGCTCCTTGATATTACTTGCAATGAATCTGGACGAATGGGCCGATGAGGGACAGCAAAGTTGAATTAATTCAAGGAATAAGTGCATTAAATTCTCAAAATAAATCGTCTTGATCATCCAAGCAAACCCTTCATAACTGTGCATTATTCGACTAAATGATGGACAAGTGATTGAGTGGGACTTTCATTTTTAGTGCTTTTTGATTGGGCAACTTCCTCATTCTGAAATTCTGTTGTCACGTTTTGGCTCTTCTTACTCTTCCTTTAACTTGTAATCAGATAAAGTTAGGACCTTTCAAAAGCCCTCTACAACTAAAGAAGCTTCCTTGATGCACGTACCAAATAGGCTCATTAATGCTTTTGAATATTCTGACTCGTTCCTTGAATGTTTTCTGGATTTTGCCCTTGATTTCAAACAACATATTTTGCCTCCTTATGATTTGGTGACCTTTTAATGACTCAAAATAAAGGATAAAAACCTAAACTAAATTGAGTAATCGAATTCCTAGACCTAAGTTGCAATTGACCAAAACATATATCTGGATTGCACATTTGACTATCTAGACAACTTGTCGTAAGCTTACCAAAGATAAAGGTATCCTATCTCGTCTTCCTAGCTAAGTAGTAGTGAAGAAAGGGTGACCCACGGATACGTTTACCACGTAGTATGATCTATTCTCAAAGCTCAGCAGACCAATGTCATGGGATTGTGCACTATCACGATGACTAAATAGATTAGTCACAGACTTAAAAGCATAGAGTTAAGGTTTCACCACACAAAACACCATGTAGAACATTGCAGAACAACGAGGCATTCTAACAGGTTCAACCGACAAAGGGGAGACTTTCAAAGGTCTAAACATCTCTCAAGCTAGCTAGGAGAACCTCACTTGAAGTAAAAGACCTATTCTCAGTGGCTTGTCACAAGTTCGGTTTAAGCACATCACGAAGCTAGTAACATCCCTGAATTCCGGCCTATTCTCATGGTTCCTTCATCTAAATAGTGTAGGAGGAGTTTCACCTAAGAGTTCAACTCTCGTTCCTTCGTTATGTGTCTAGAAAACCACCATGGTAGCTAAGTATGGTAATTAGCATTGCAGCCTCCTACAACTAATACAATCATGGCAAAATCCACAAAAACCTCAAGCAAGCATGGTGTGCAATGGTGAATCTGGGTTTAATCCAACCTAGGCTAATAACTATCAAGTGCAATCTTAAAAACATAGTAAAAACCATAATTAACAGCTAAAAATCAGATCTCAAGTTATGGGATATCAGCACAAATCACAATAACCTAAAAATACAATCATAAAATACTTAACCAAAAATGAAAATAAAGAAGTACAAGAGTTGAGAATTTGTTACTAAAGCTTCATTTTATTAATTTGGTGCAAAAATTCCAAGTTAGCAAGCTCCAAATGCCAAATATACAATTGTTGAAGAAGATGAATAGTAACTACAAGCTATGGAAAGTTTGGGAAGAGGAAAACGTAGAATGGAGGAAAATTAAAACTAAGGTCCTAATACAAGTGCGTAAAAGTTGTGGGTCCAAAAGTCCCGCCAAAGTGAAAAAAGGCAGCCAAACAAAAGAAAAGAAAAAGCTAAAAAGCAAAGAAGAAATAGAAAAAGCCGAGAAAGCAAATCCGGAGCAGAGTAGCCCCCTACTGGGCGCTACTGGACTAGCGACAGAAAAGAAAACGCCATTAGACTTCTTCGTTTTATGTCGGACATCAGGCAGTAGTGACTAGTGTTTCGAAGTATGAGACGTACTTTTCACCTCCAAGTTTGGAATTCACATGAAATGAATAAGTGTTGCTGAAAGTATGCTCATTGAAATAGCCTAACACATCCGAAGTGCCCCAAACGCTCCAAACTTCACAAGTTGTGACACGGAGAACGATAATCCCGAGCCTCGAAAATCAAAGTGTGTCAAAGAAACTCCCTAACTGCTCACCAAATGAGTGGTGCAAAGACCGATCAAAACAGAAGAGAAAAGGTGGCAAAAACGCTCAAGCAGCCGTTAGAGAGTTAGAGAAGAATGAGGAAAAGACGCAAAACAAATGACAAAACTACTTTAAACTACGAAAATAATAATAAAACGACTCTAAAAACCAGATATAAAATCGTACATACATACCAAAATAAAAGAAGCTTCTTGAATGCAACGTACCAAATCAGCTTCATTAATCTTTAAATATTCTGACTCGTTCTTGAGTGTAGTATGAAAGAAACCAGTTTTTTGGTGATAAACATTGTGCATGTGTGCATGAGTCCAGTTGGACGTGTCTTTCTCCCATGCTAATACATTAGGGCAAGTTAGCTAGTGTATGTGTGTTCTTGGGAATCTAACGAATGTTTGTGGGTCGAGCATTTTTGGCCCTAGCTTGTTAAACTATCTCTTTAAATCTTCAGTCCAAATTATCAAAATCCAAAATTTCAGATTGCAATCACCTAATGGTACTACGAGATTACAACACCTCTCGTCGAAGGCAGGCAGCAAGCCAACATAAGCATAGCCAACAAGTCATTTATTTTTTTTCATTTTTTGTTTATTTAATTCATTTATTAATTAATTTAYTTATATTAAAAAAAACATTCAATCGGTGAGTATGAAATTTTTGTAAATTGCAATTGTTTACTTTGAATATTATATTTTGTTTAATCTTTCAATGTTCTTTAACTAGTAAAGCGCAATACAAGGAATTTTTAAATTGAAATAGCAAAAAAAAAAGGTCTAATAGGTCCGAACCTGAATTTTTAAGTCCCGTCCAAGTTTAGACCGAAATAAATTGATGATTTCCGATTCAGATCCAATTTTTTTTAAGATTTCGGTCCAACCGGTCCCGATCCAATTCTAGACCAGTGCTCAGCCCTACTTTATAATAGTCTTACAAACCAATTCAAACAAATAACTGAAATAAAGCTACGACCGACCAAAAAACAAGGAACAATGAAGAGTGGTAGAAATCATAAGAGAAACTCGTCTTAATTAGTTTAGTGTATGTTGGGCTACGGAAAAATAAAATAATACATGTTAAAATCTTAGATTAAAATAGAAGAAAACAAGTTTTGAWCTCAATGACGTGTACAACAAATGTTGCACACGTCAAAAATGTGTCCATGTGCCTAAAATGCATAATACTTCATTCGTTTTAAAAAAGATGTAATAAATGAATATTCACGCATTTCTAATTAGAGATTTAACAATGTAAACGAGAAAAATTAATCAAAGTAATTTTTACACGATGAAAGATGAAATAATAAATTCATCGTGTTAAATTTAATTTGATTAATTTGCTCGTTTACTGATGAGGWTTCATTGGCTATTCTGGAAAATTATCCTATTGATCTGGAAATAAACAATAATATTCAGGATAATTGCTTTCAAGTGGTTACATATCTGGAAAGAGATTTCMGCTTGGACATTAATCTGGAAAAATGCAACAGTTTGTAATTATCTAGCTGGCCGAATTATTATAGATTAGATTAGTTTGTTAGGATATTTATTAGTTTGTTAAGATATTTATTAGTTAGTTAGGATATTTGTTAATTATGATATTATTTTGATTTGTTAGATAAATATCTAGGTTAGTTANGTCCAGTTGGACGTGTCTTTCTCCCATGCTAATACATTAGGGCAAGCTAGCTAGTGTATGTGTGTTCTTGGGAGTCTAACGAATGTTTGTGCGTCGAGCATTTTTGGCCCTAGCTTGTTAAACTATCTCTTTAAATCTTCAGTCCAAATTATCAAAATCCAAAATTTCAGATTGCAATCACCTAGTGCTACTACGAGATTGCAACATTTGGCGCTAGAAGGAGGGTGCCCGAAAACAGATTCAAACACAAAAAAACACAAAAACACAAAATAACCATGTTTCTTTCAACAACAAGGCGTGCAAAATTAAAATTCCTAGTGGAGTGTGACTTTGAGATAATAATGGATAAATTCTATGAGAAAACTCAATGTGACAAGTGCCATGGGTATGGGCACGATCCGTCCAAATGCCCAAACAAGGAATTTTTCTCTTTCACAAATAGGGAGAAAAATCAAACTAAAGGTGGCCAAGTTCGTGGAACAAAAAAGGAGGTATGCAACGTTAATGAGGGAGGTAATTTTTTTGATACTCCAAAATGTCAAGAAGAAAACTTMTCTCTTTCAAAATTACAAAATGAACCCTTCTTTTTTGAAAACAAATCYGAAGTAGGGGAACTTACTTCCCTAAAAGGATTCGGTCCAAAATTTTCTTACAAAACACCACCACAAAATAATTACCTTACTTATGAAACTGAACCAGAATTGAAGGACCTTGTTTCTCAAAAGGAAATTCAACCTATGGTCCTAAATGAAATTCAACCACCCCAAGAGCCAAATCGACTTTCCCCYCAAATCAAACCATTCATGACCACATTCTTCCTAACCCTTTCAAGAGTCTCTATTCTTTTAATTGGAATATGAGTATTGAAGTTGGTCCACGGATGGTGTTAAGAGAAGAAAAATCAGAATCAAAACTTGAAGGAGATAAGTGGGGACATGTGAATCAAAGGGGAAAATGGAAGGAGAAGTTTTATGATGCCTTAAAAGATAAAGGCAAACTGAATTGCCCAGTCCAGGTAAACTTTGTTTGCAAAGACTACCTCCTTTGGAAATTTGATGATGTTGTTTTCTCTTTCTCCTCTCCTTCTAACAAATCCAACGAACTTGCTTCCTATGTGATTCAAAATGAGTTTGTCCCAAATCTGCCCAAACTCAAAAACACATATTTTCTTTTCTTTCTTACTAAAAACTTTGATAAAATTCAAGTTCGAAATAGGGGACTTGATGAGTTCATTTGTGGGACATGTGCTGAAAATATGGGCAGTGATCCAAAGGGGTGTAAGCATGTTCAAATCAAAAATTCTAAATTCTGGACACATGTTACATTCAAAATTAAACTCAAGTTCAAAGGAAGCATATTTCAAAGCATGCGTACTAATGGTTGTTGGAGGAACTCGAAAATTCTTTTGGCATGGATGTTACTACTCTTTTGGAAGTTGTCCAAGCTTGAGGACAAGCTTTTCAAAGAAGGGGAGTCTGTTGCAATTTTTGCAACATGATTTTCTTGCTTTCTAAATTCAGTCCAGAAATAAAGTCCAACTTGAAGTCTTGAGTCTTGGTTAGTTTTAATCAAGTTTGGATGATTTTATTTTGAGTTTATTATAGTTCTTTAATATTTAAGTGAGTCGAATTTGGTTGCACAATTTCAGATTGTGTTTTTGGCAAAATTCTAGGTTGGTCCAGATAGTCCAAATGTTAGTCCAGATTTGTGTTTTGGGTCAATTGCAACTTAGGGTTTCTAGGGAATTCGAATTGCAATTAGTTTAGGTCTTTTATTTTATTTTGAGCCATTAAAATAGTTACCAAAGTCATAAGGAGTGCAAGAGATGGTTGGTCGAATTCAAGGTGCAAATCAGAAACATTCAAGGAACGAGTTAGAATATTCAAAAGCATTAATGAAGCTGATTTGTTACGTGCATTCAAGGAAGCTTCTTTATTTTGGTATGAGGCTTTTGAAAGGTCTCATTAATCTGATTACAAGTTAAAGGAAGAGTTTAAGAAGAGTCAAAACGTGCCAAGAGAATTCAGAATGAGGAGTTGCAATCAAAAGCATWAAATGAAGTCCCACTCAATGCACTTCCTCATTTAGTTCCAATAATTGCAAGTTGATTGAAGGGTTTTGCTTGATGATCAAGACTGATTTATTTGAGGAATTTAATGTCACTTATTCCTTGAATTATTCAGACTTTGCCTGCTCCTTCATCAGCCCCTTCGTCCAGTTTCATGCAAGTCATATCAAGGAGGCAGAATACTGTTGGCGCATTAAATGAAACCTTCCAAGCATTGAATTGGCTTCTTTGGTTCGTGTGGAATTAAAGGAACTCAAGGGGGCTCGAATTTAATTAAATCTGATTCAAGATCTTAATTCCTTGCTGCCCAAGGTCAAGAATCATCAACCCAAATCAATCCACATACATACAGGCACACAAGCGAAATCAAGAGTTGCAACTCTTCAATTTTCTGATTTTTGTAATCTGATTTTTCTAAGTTTCTTTATGAATTTTTCACTTTGTAATTAATGTTCTAAGACTCCTAGAACTTGTATTCGTGGCTATATAAAGCCCTTGCATAAGAATGAAAGAAACAAGTTTTTTGGTGATAAACATTGTGCATGTGTGCATGAGTCCAGTTGGACGTGTCTTTCTCCCATGCTAATACATTAGGGCAAGTTGCTAGTGTATGTGTGTTCTTGGGAATCTAACGAATGTTTGTGGGTCGAGCATTTTTGGCCCTAGCTTGTTAAACTATCTCTTTAAATCTTAGTCCAAATTATCAAAATCCAAATTTCAGTTGCATCACCTAATGGTACTACGAGATTACAACACTCTCGTCGAAGAGGCAGGAGCAAGCCAACATAAGCATAGCCAACAAGTCATTTATTTTTTTTCATTTTTTGTTTATTTAATTCATTTATTAATTAATTTAATTATATTAAAAAAAACATTCAATCGGTGAGTATGAAATTTTTGTAAATTGCAATTGTTTACTTTGAATATTATATTTTGTTTAATCTTTCAATGTTCTTTAACTAGTAAAGCGCAATACAAGGAATTTTTAAATTGAAATAGCAAAAAAAAAGGTCTAATAGGTCGAACCTGAATTTTTAAGTCCGTCCAAGTTAGACCGAAATAAATTGATGATTTCCGATTCAGATCAATTTTTTTTAAGATTTCGGTCCAACCGGTCCGATCCAATTCTAGACCAGTGCTCAGCCCTAACTTTATAATAGTCTTACAAACCAATTCAAACAAATAACTGAAATAAAGCTACGACCGACCAAAAAACAAGGAACAATGAAGAGTGGTAGAAATCATAAAGAGAAACTCGTCTTAATTAGTTTAGTGTATGTTGGGCTATCGGAAAAATAAAAATAATAACATGTTAAAATCTTAGATTAAATATAGAAGAAAACAAGTTTTGAACTCAATGACGTGTACAACAAATGTTGCACACGTCAAAAATGTGTCCATGTGCTAAAATCATAATACTTCATTCGTTTTAAAAAATGTAATAAATGAATTATTCACGCCATTTCTAATTAGAGATTTAACAATGTAAACGAGAAAAATTAATCAAGTATTTTTACACGATGAAAGATGAAATAATAAATTCATCGTGTTAAATTTAATTTGATTAATTTGCTCGTTTACTGATGAGGTTTCATTGGCTATTCTGGAAAATTATCCTATTGATCTGGAATATAAACAATAATATTCAGATAATTGCTTTCAAGTGGTTACATATCTGAAAGAGATTTCTGCTTGGACATTAATCTGGAAAAATGCAACAGTTTGTAATTATCTAGTGGCCGAATTATTATAGATTAGATTAAGTTTGTTAGATATTTATTAGTTTGTTAAGATATTTATTAGTTAGTTAGGATAATTTGTTAATTTAGTATTATCTGATTTGTTAGATAAATATCTAGGTTAGTAAAAGTTAGTTGGAAACCATGTGGAATATTGGAAAAGCGTGTGGGATATTTCCAGATTTCCAGATTTTGTTAGTTTAGTCGGTTAGATTTGTGTATTAGGATAAGATATTTTGGAATTGTTAGTTAGGATATTTTTGGATAAGATTCCTATCTTTCAAAATATTTAATTAGTTTTAGATATTAGCTTGTATTATAAATAGGTTTGAAACTTCTCAATAAATTCAGATTATTTTGTGTTAAAAATTCTTCTTTGTTAATTCAGAGAAAACCCTTGTGATTTTGTTGGTTGGTCCGGAATTCACTTGATTAGCTACTAGGTCGGTTGTCTCTTTAGGGGCTGGTCATCTGGTGAGTTAAGATCCTTCGAGTCTTTTTCAAGATTTGAAGTAATTTTTAGTTTTCAAAACACTATCAAACACGTTTCCATTCGTTTCTGGTTTTTTGAGGAATTTTTCTATAAATCCACATCAATTTGGTATAAGAGACGTTGTCATGGAGCAACGATTGGATGCAATTGTCAAGGCTATTGCTAATCTAAATGCCAAGGTGGATGCCACGAATAGGTTTGGTACAATCTAATCAAGAAAGTATCAATATTGTAAGCGGCAGGGTTGATGCATGCAAAACATTAGTAGGAAAAAAGATTCGGGGTATTATGATCAATTCAAGAGTTCAGATAGATGAAGAAGAAACGTCAACTCGACATGATGATCTCAAGAATCTCAAGATTACAGATATCCTGAATTTGATGGTTCTTTTTGAACCTGAACAATACACAATTGGGTAGCACTAGATTGTTACTTTGTTTTAAGGAATATGATGATGTACTAGTTGAGGTGGCAATCCTAAGATTGACGAAGCATGCATCTTATGGTTCGACCATGTGCAAGCCCAACGCCATCAAAAGCAACAATACCTCTATATGTTCTGGAAGCAATTGAAGGAGGAAGTCATACACAAGTTTGTTCCTAGGATTCGATATCAAAACTACTCAAGTTGTCTTCTTTGATTCAAGGCAACAAATATGTTCGTGAATACTTGCAAGAATTTGAAAGACTCACTCTTCTTTGTGACATTGCGGAAGAAAGAAGCAAAAGATGGCACGTTTTCAAAGAGGGTTGAAGAGGTACATATCTAATCAGCTTGATCTTGCACACTTCGTTGATTTGAGGATATGTGTACAAGGAGAAAAGATAGAACGCAATGTGCATACACTCAAGACTCACGACCTATCTTAGGGAACTCAAATCCTCAACGATATCTTCTAGTGCTCCTACTTCCACTCCAATTTCAAAGGGAAATCAATCGTCCACTATTCAAGAAATCCTGATGAGAAGGATAGAAGGAAGTGCTTCATTGTTCATGGAAAGGCAATTTAAGAGGGATGTCCAACAAGAAAGCTTTGAACGATCCAACGATTCAAGAAGTTGAATTTTGGACCAAGACACCATTCAAGAAGACTTCCAATGACAATCTTGATCAAGGCATTGGATTGTTTCACCAATGATGACGCTCAAATGCTTGTTATAAGGCGGATATTGCACTCTAATGTGGGGGAAACGATCTTCAAAGGGAGAACTATTCGCACTATTGCACTTGTCAAGATAAGGGTTGTAGTGTGATCATTGATAGTGAGATCTTTGCACAAATGTGGCGTCTCAAGCAATGGTGGACAAGTTGCATCTGGAAACAGAACCACATCCCAAACCTACAAGTTAAGTTGGGTTGATGACTCATGTGGGTTGCAGTTCAACAACAATCTTTGGTCTTTCACCATAGGTCGTACAAAGACAGATTTGGTGTGATATTTGCAATGAGTGCTTGTCATCTCCTTCTTGGACGGCCATGGAGTTTGATAGGAAGGTGATTCACGATGGGGAGTCTAATGTGTATTACTTCCATGGATGGGAAAGAAAATACAAGTATGCATGCCGAGCACAAAGAAGTGAACTAGAGGTATCCACAACAAGAACAAAGGTTCTTACTCCTTAATCTAAGATATTGCTTGTGGAACTTGATGCTGACCGAAAGGATATCCTTTTGTTGTTCAAACATAGCTTAGTTACTAATCCATCCGACGAACTCTATAACGTTTACGTTGAGTTGTGGAGATGGTTTCAAGATTGTGTTTCTGATGATTTCCTAAAGGGATTACCGCTCCTTTGAGGGCTATAGAGCATGCAATTGTTTATTCCAGGCGAGCTCTCCCAAACAAGTCTGCTTATAGATGATCCTCAAGAAAGCCAAGACTTAGAAGACAAATAAGAATTGATTTGAATAGGAGGTTTTGTCATAGAGAGTATGAGTCCTTGGTGCGTTCAAGCTTTACCTCGTGCAAAGAAGGATGGTTTGGGTAGTGTATTGATTCTAGGGCGTGAATAACTCACATAGTATCGATTCCCAATGCTTGTTTGGAAGATATGTTGGATGACTTCATGGTGCTATTTTTTCCAAGATTGATTTGCGGAGTGTTCCATCAAATGAGGAATTCGTGCAGGGATAATGGAACGGCTTTCAGACAAGAAGGGGTTATACGAGTGGATGGTGATGCCCTTTGGTCTATGCAACGCCCTAGTTCGTTCAATGCGACTCTGAATGAGGTACTACGTCCTTTTTAAACAAATCACTGTGGATAATATTTGGAGATGATATCTTGATTTATAGTCAAAACTGAGTTGACATTTAGATCATCTGAAATTACTCTTTGGAAAATGAGGGAGGTGAAATTTGTATAAAACTTGAGAAGTGTGAGTTTATGGTGGTCTATATCACTTTCTTGGTTACATTGTTCTTGTGCGGGGACTATGTTGACCCTTCGAAAGTTTGAAGCCATTTCTACATGGTTGGACGCCTAATACAAATGTTCATAGAAGTTCGAAGTTTCCATGGCCTTGCAGTTTCTATAGGCGTTTTAATTCACGAATTCTCAACTTATGGAGCTATTACTACTTTGACGCAAGAAAGGGGAGATCGTCGAATGGAACCCTAGGGGCCACAAGCTTGAGACGTAATAAGAGAAGCTTTGCCATGCACCAATTCTTGACTACCCGGAATTTGCATAAGCTTTTATGAGGATCGAAGTTGTCGATGCAAGTGGTGTCGGCATTGGTGGTGTTTTAACTTCAAGAAAATCGCCTATTGGTCTTTAGTGAGAAGTTAATGGTGCTAAACTGAAAGTATTCAAATTATGATCGTAGAATTCTATGCTATTGTCGTCTTTGATCATTGGTCACATTACTGCGTCCTAACGTTCAATATTGCATTCTGATATGAGGCTTTGAGTAATCAATGGACGGCAAATGATCATAAGACACATGCAAAGTGGGTTGAGTTTTTGCAATCTTCACATTCCATGCAAAGTACAAGGAGGGTAAAACGAATGTGGTTGGCTGATGCCCACTCTCAAGGAGGCTTATTTTTGGCTATGGTGGAGAACTAAGTGTTGGGATTCGAAATCAAAGGAGTACTATCAGAGCGGATCAACCTTTTCCAGATTATTGCCAACCTACTGGGAGTACACAACACTGATGGTTTTCTCTTTTCAAGGGTACAAACTTTGCTTTCCTCAATGTGGATTCGTCGAGCTTTTGGGTTCACTGAGGGGCATGGTGGTGGTCTTGCTGGTCACTTTGGGGTTTCACAACAACGATGGATATTTTGGGCAAAGCACTTCATTTGGCCAAAGATGTTGGACGGATGTGGAGAAAGATTGTGGAAGCAATGCATCTACATGCCAATTGTCCAAGAAACGTTCCACAAGGTTTGTATACCTCTTTACCATGTTCTATCACCCTTGGGAAAGTGTGAGCATGTTTAATTGTGGCTCTACAACGAACTTCACGAGGTAAAGAGCAAATCAATGGTGGTGGTGGGATCGTTTCTCTCGAAGATGGCACACTTTGTCCCTTGCACTAAAAGGATGATGCAACTCATAATTGGAGATTTATATTTCAAGGAAAAATGTTTCGTTTTACAGGCTTGCCTTTGAGCATCGTTTTCCTGATCGGGACACGAAGTTCTTGAGTCATTTGGCGCGCTCTATGGAAGTTGGTTGGTAACAAGCTCTCTTTGCAATTCTTCACCATCACAAACAGATGGCCAAACGTAGGGTGAAACGTCATTAGAGCACGTTCTTGCGGGCTTAGTTCAACAAAGACTCAAAAAGATTGGGAGTTAAGCTCCGCACATGCTGAATTTGCATACATAGAGTGATATCCAGTACCAACTTTAAACTCCTTTGGAGGTTGTGTTATGGGGTGACCCTTATCTCCATTGGAACTTGCGCCTATTCAAGGGGGAGCTTGATACATGCAACTGCTAAGGATAGACTTGAGGAGTTTTGAACTTCATCATAAAGTCAAGGATCAGATTGAAAAATGAATCACAAGTACATGACAAGAGCAAACAAATGGCGCACAAACCTCTTTTCAAGTTGGTGATCTGGTTTGGTTGCATTTGAGAAAGAACGTTTTCCGAGAGAGAAGAACAAGTTGAAGCTAAGGCTGCTGGAGCCGTTCAGGATACTTCAGAAGTTGGGAGAGTGCTTACAAGATCGACCTTCCACTGATACGGAAACGTGAGTACTATTTTCAATGTGGTGATCTTTCTCCTACTTTTCCAGCAAAAATTTGAGGGCAATTTTCTTCAAAGGGGGAGAATGATGAGGATTCATTGGTATTTGGAAAATTATCCTATTGATCTGGAAATAAACATAATATTCAGGATATGCTTTCAAGTGGTTACATATCTGGAAAGAGATTTCGGCTTGGACATTAATCTGGAAAAATGCAATAGTTTGTATTATCTAACTGACCGAATTATTATTAGATTAGTTTGTTAGGATATTTATAGTGTGTTAGATATTTATTAGTTAGTTAGGATATTTGTTAATTATGATATTATTATGATTTGTTAGTAAAATCTAGGTTAGTTAGAGTTAGTTGGAAAACCATGTGGAATATTGGGAAAGCGTGTGGGATATTTCCAGATTTGTTAGTTTAGTCGGTTAGATTGGTGTCAGTTAGGATAAGATATTTTAGGAATAATGTTAATTAGGATATTTTTGAATAAGATCCATATCTTTTCATCAATATCTTAATTAGTTTTGATATTAGCTTGTATTTTAAAATAGGTTTTGAAACTCTTCCAATAAAATTCAGATTATTTTATGTTAAAAATTCTTCTTTGTTATTCAGAGAAAACCTTGGAGTTTTGTGGTTTAGTCCGAAATCACGTTTGAAATTTGATAGCTACTAGCGTCGTTGTACTCTTTTATGGGGGCTGATTCCACGTTGGTGAATAAGATCCTTCGAGTCATTTTTCAGATTTGAAGTTATTTTTAGTTTTCAACACTATCGAAACCGTTTTCATTCGTTTCTTGGATTTTTGAGGAATTCTTCCTTATAAATCCACATCATTTACATTGTTAAATATCTCCCTTAAAATAAGTGAAAATTCATTTGTTGCCACTTTTTTAAACCAAAAAAATAAAAAAAATTAGGCACATCATTTCACCGGTCGGAAAATGATGTATAAATATCAAGGTGTAAAATGATGTATAAATATCAAGGTGTGTCTGACATGGGGCACATTACCTTAACGGCGTGTCGTGATCCCTCAAGGAGATAGTAAGAATAGGGCAGATAACCAAGCAAGTCAAATCACCAATTTTTCACAACATACCAACAATAAAACTTTAACATTTTTTAACTCATCAAAATTGTATGTTTTTCTCTTCTAAAAAAAAAGTATCAAGTTTTTCATCGATACTACAATCAGAAAAACTGATCCATTACCAATAAAAAGGACAGTAAACAAATTTCCCCTAGTAGCACAACAACTTAATCAGTCAAAGCCTCCAAGGAGCAGACGTTTAGAATCTGAGAGGCCTATCACTCCGAACAGGCATCTATCGTCTTTTTCTCAGATCAAGAGTTTCTCAATGGCATCCTGCATTTTCAAATTACAACAAACATCAGAAAGCAGATCAAGTTTCCCAAAGCATTTAATTTGTAAGATAACAAATGGAGACCAAATATTGAATGACAGATTCACCTTGAGCTGTTGTATCTGTGATTTCAATTGGCTTCCTTCATTGGAGGTCACTGAACAAGCAATTACATCTCTGGTAACTCCACATGCACGACCAAGGGCTTGTTTTGAGGGAACGAATACATACGGAACATTCTGCCAAAAGCAAACCAACCTTAATAAATACTTCATGTTAATGGTGTAATGCAAAAGTTCAAAATTGGATTCAAAACAGAAATCAGGTTGTGGACATCATCAAATTATTTATGGAAAAGATGCAATCATTTATTAACAGCACACTGCCTGTGACAAATAACAGTTACATGAACATATGAAAGGGTATATATATAAAAGTTTATATACCGTTTCATTACTTGGATTAACATATATAAGTAGATGTCAATTGTCATCAACAGCGAGTTTTGAAGCAGCTCTAATATCCAGTATCCCAGAAAGTAGATGTGTATAAGAGACAGTATATAAGTAGATGTCAATTGTCATCAACAGCGAGTTTTGAAGCAGCTCTAATATCCAGTATCCCAGAAAGTCAATATAAGAATTCCAGCTCAAAAAATGCGGGCATCGCTTCTGTCTAACATGATCAGGCTGACCAAGATACCTGTCTGAAAACTGTGAAGTTCGAAGATATAGGCCAAACCTTTGAAAGGTATTTATTTAGAAGAAATAAAGAAGGGATGGGTAATATGCATCAGCGCAGCACAGGAATATAGAAGGAATTATATGGCAGGATGAGGTTTCTACAATCTAGCGATGAACTCTTTTTATCTCATTCCCATCAATTAATCCTTGTAATCATCTTTATACCAAAACAAACACCCCGTAAATTTCAGTGTAGTTCCACAATGAATTTGGCATTGTTCGTCACTATTGTTCTAGTCAGTAAAAAATAACTCTTCTAAACCCAAAATGAAGTTGCTCCCCTATGTTTGATAACTCAGCCACAGATTATGGCTAAACAATCATAATACACGATTTCAACAGCATCTAAATACAACTATGTTTGATAATAATAAAAAAAATCACTATGTTTTTTCAATTGTTCCACTTTCCATTTTTGGATGTTTTCAATTAGTTGTTCCAAACCAATCCAAAATTAACTTTTATACTTTTTACCTATTTTATTTATTCTAACATCAATGAATTACTCCTTTAATAAACTTTTTATTAATTTATCCAATATATTCATCCAAAATTAATTTTCCCACAATTTTTCATTCAAAATGGTATGGAACARCTAAAAAACGGAGGGACTATACTCAACAATGCAACGATTAATTCATTTCAAAAATCAATGAAATACCCAAATTGAAAGAACATGAAACTATAATTACAAACTCTAATAACATAACAAAACAGAGAAAATGACTGATATTCAATAAATAACAAATGCTAAAAAGCTTGCTGTCAATTACCTTATCTTCTGCAAGCAAAGGAAGATGCAATAGAATCTCCAATGGCTCAGCATCAGCAGCCATAACAACAAACTCAGAGATACCCCTGTTCAAAGTTTTTGTTGCTGCATTTTCAAAWATTAAAATAATCTAATGAGAAATTCAGCCAAAATGAACCCCTTTGAAACCCCATTAATTAATCATATCATAACAAAAATAAAACATGGAAAAGGAATACAAACCTTCATTAGCACCCTTTTTAAGCTGCTTATAATTTGTAGCTTGTTGAACAAGGTCCATAATAGTTATTGTCAACTGAGCATCCGCCAAAGGGTATGCTTTTGGGTTAACTGAATCAGTCTACATCAAATAGCAAAATTTTAAAAATTACTCAACACAATCAAACCCTAAAATATACAAAAGGATTTAAGAACAACAAAACATGTATAACTAACTATGAAGTACTGAAAACGCCAAAACTCAGACATTAAATGTAATCAAGAATTGAAGAAATAGAAGAGAGAGAAATTACCATGGTGGCTGAGGGATGGGACAATGGAGATAAAGAGGAACTAGGGTTTTGGAGGGTTTAAAAGAAAGAAATGAGTTTGTATTTATAGCAAGGTTTTAATTTGGCAGAGTTTATAATACGACGCGTTTTACTGCTTCAACAGTAGGGTTGGAAATTACTGACCCAGCCCGTTTACCGAACCAGAACCTGACCTGAAATAAATGGGTTTGGGTTTTGATTTTCAACCCGTTTAAATAAACGGGTCGACCTGATTTTACCGCTTAAAATAAACGGGTTAGGTTCAGGTCTAATTTTTGAACCCGAAAAAAACCCACCTAAACCCACTTAATTAAATGGGTTATTTCAGATCAGGTCAACTTGGCCTAATCTGACCCAAAATAACCCATTTAAGTTTTTAAGGGTTTTAAAATACTGCCCAACTAAGCTAAGCAGCTAAGCCCAATGGCCCCAATCATCTCAAAGCTTGAAATAGCAATACTAAACCTTATTTTTTATGCTAAAAATTTTAAGCCGCTTTCTTCACTCTCTCACTCTCTCTCCCTTACATTCTCAAGACAAATCATCTCTCACTCTCTCATTCACTCTCAAAAATAATCAATTAAAACGTTTTCTTCTAGAGTTACATCTACAAATCTACAATTACAAGGTTAGATTATTATTTTTTTGATCTTTTATTTTATCCTTGATTTTTGTTCTTAGTTTATCATTTAATTTTTCATTTTTTGGTTATATTGGCAATTGTTTTGTGTTTTATTGGGYATTTATTGTTTTTGTTCTTAGTCTCACGAAGTCGTGCTCGGAATCTATCTCTCTGATTGCAAATCTGATTATATAAAAATCTTGATCTCGATGTTTTTTTTTTGTATAATATTTTTTCTGTTTTTATGTTATTTTTTTACTCTTATACAAATATGTTTTTTCGGCAATTGTTTTGTGTTTTATTGTTTTTGTTCTTAGTCTCACGATGTTTTTTTTTTGTTCTTGATGTTAACATCATTTTTTAAGATTAACCTATATATATGTTTTCAGTTTTTATGTCATTTTTTTTGTTACTCTTATACAAATATATAATCAAATTATAATTCTTTTTTTTTGTAGCAAATGTGGAACAACAAATGGAGGACTTATGCGGCCAAGTTACGACTTATGAAGTTATGAGTATGAATGTGGAGGAATGTGAAGAAACTCAAGTCGTTTTGTGCTGGCCAAATTTGGGAAACAATTATATTTTTGATGTATATAATTAAATGCATTTTTATTTGAGATGGTATCATTGTATGAAGCATGTATTTTGAAGGTTTAATTTTATTTCTTATGCAAATCAGTGAATGAGATAATTTGGTGTTATTTTAAATAAGATTATTTTTTTTGTTTTAAGAAAAGCTAATTATCATGTAAACAGCAGGTCAAGTTCAGGTTAACCTGATTTGTTTCAGATCAGGTTCAGGTTCTAATTCTAAACCCGTTTAAAAAAACAGATCAGGTTCAGGTTTAGGGGATATCAACCCGTTTACAGTCGACCCGAACCTGAACCTGACCTGACCTGATCTGTTAAGTAGCCCTATTTAACACCTCCAGACCACATCATTTCATATGGGGTGCAATTTTTAAATTTTTACAACAATGTTTGCACCACTACCTATTTCAACTCTGCCCCCCTCTTCCTTTTTCCACTTCACCACTACCTATTTCAACTCTACCCCCTCTACTTCTCACTCCACATCACTCTCTCACTGTTGCTTCCCTTAACCATTCAACACAAAATGACCAAACAAATTCCACCTCATCCACTCGACCACTCACCACAACAACCTCATCACCACCACCAATCATCCGTCCACAACCTTTGCCACCACCATGGATACATCAACAAACACCACTCTGACTATCATTACTACCACCGAATCAAACTTACTCATCACTAAGTCCGCCTCAGTCGACCACAACACCGCCATCTCTTCCCTAACTATTGTTTCAATTGCATCAACATTTTTAGACTCCACCACCAGGCCATGTCCCAAATTTCCGTGGCCAAGCACCACATGCATTTCATTTGTATCAATCCTAACACCCACAACCTTCGCCGAACCAACTCCCTCGACAACCACCAGTCCCCCAACTCCCCTCTCAATAGATCCCACCATTAGTGGTTTACCAACAACACCTCTGGACATCATCCCTTCCACCGCCATTTTACCCTCATTATCCACCACCCTTCTTCCATCCTCAACCAATTCAACCACCACATACACTACCACTTCCACCACTACCCTACCCACAGCTCTCAAATCCACTACATCAAATGCTTCCGATCTACCCAATGAGTCCTCCTCAATGGACCTCGACTTTAAACCCAATAGCCCCACTTTATCACTCTTTGGTTCCTCATCCACCGACTTCAATTCCAACATATCTTTCGATGGAATTACCACACCATCCACCACCTCAAAGCACCCATCTTTGCACCCAATCGACCTCGGTTTTAGCCCCATCGCTACGTCCCTTTCCATTCGAATCAACAACAACTCCACCATAGAAGACACCACCTCTGCCTTTTCTCCCTCCACCAAAAGACCTCGTCCCTATTCCTCTGTTGTGCGAAACACTAGTTTACGTGATGATAGAAACACAACACCTTACCAAAGTCTTAGGAGTCAACAAAGGAGTCGTGGGGTTGCAACTCAAGCTCACTTATTACAAGATGCCAACGGAGCCACTTGAGATCACAACCCAACTCACCCCTCTCCAAATTCAAGATCTTTGGGGCATGGGGAGGGGCCAGGAGTTTTTGGAATAGGAGGCCCTCGTACCACCCAAGACATATTGGACATCYAAATTGAACACTAGGAGAACATAGGAATTGAACAATCCTTTGTTCAAGAACTTCCCGAATCTTAATATGAAGATTAACATTTGGAATGTTCGAGGAGGCTCTTCAAATACATTCATCCCCCATGCTCATTTTAAGATTGCTGATCATCATTCTTCAATTTTCATTTTTCTGGAAACCAAGGCTGTTATTTTGCGCGCAGAGCATGTCACACGGTAGGTGCATTTTGATCATAACAGATCCATTYCTGCAGATGGTTCTCGTGATGGAATCTACGTAACGTGGATGGATCCCATTGACTTACTAGAATATACATAATGTGATTTCTATTACTTTCATGCTCTTTTCAAGTTCTCTCCTCAGGAAAAGGAAGTTCTTGTTACAAGTATGCATGCTCCTAGTTCTACTACTCCTAGGCATTCTAAGTGGCGTCATTTGTCTGATGATTTACCCCCCAACTTCTACTTAATGGCTTTTGCTATGTGATATGAATAAAATGACTTCCCCCACAGAGAAAATGGGTGGAAGGAATTTCAGACAAGGTCGATCCTACGAATACTCCTCATTCATGGATCGTACTGGACTCATGGATCTTGGCTTTCAGGGCAATCAGTTCACTTGGACTAACTGTTGTGATTCTTGTAGCAACGCTAGAAGAATACAATGAAAAATTCTGAAATGAAAATGAAAAGGAAAAGAAAGTGGCAAAAATGGTTGAAGTCTTTATTCATGTGGCCACGAAAATGAAAGAAGGAAAAAGGATATGAACTCAAATCCTAAACTTAACTCGTGTCAATCCTGAAACACGAATCAAATTGTAGAACTTGAATCCTAACAAGGCTAAACCAAGCTCTCTAATGGAATCCACCACAAGATTACATGGCTTTCCCAAGATCACAAGCCAACTATTAGCCTAAACTAGTTGACTAAGCAAGGGAAGCATCTTCTAATCCAAGAAGACAAACTCGTCCAAAGGACATAAGCCAAAGGGAATTTTCATTCGCTTGAATGGGGTTTTTCCGGGGATACGTTGTAGGTTTAACTTCTTCTCGTTGAATTTTATTAACTAATAATGCATCTGATATCACTACCCCGCCATTTCTGTCTTTGGAATGTGAGTTACTCATCCTTTTCTCCCTTCTCGAGGATTAGGCAGGGAGATCCTCATCTTTCTTAATTTGTTTTATGTCTTGAAAGGTTATCTATTCATTGAGCGGCTGTTTTACTAAAAGTGGGTCCGCTATAAACATTTGTTCGGGATTGAGTATTTCCGACTTATTTTATGCGGATGATTTCCTTTTTGCAGAGCTCTAATGTGAATTTAAGACATATGTTTGGATGTGCTAGCTTAGATTTGGTGATGCTTCTGGTTCTTTTATCTAGTCCTTCTAAATCTAAAGTTTTTTCCTAAAAAGATGGCTCAATCGAATTAGAGAGTCCTTGTCTTGCTTCTATGGTTGAGTGGGTCACGGATTTTGGAAGATACCTAGGGTAGCATTTTGTCTAATACTAAGAAATCTGATTATGAAGACATGCTTTTAAAACTAAAGAGAATAGGTAATTGGCAAGCTAAATGGTTTAACATGGCGGTAGAAGTACTCTTATCAAATCAGTGATTAGTGTACCCTGTCTATTCCATGCAAATAACCTCTTTACCTTCGTCGGTCTTGAGGATATGGAAAGCATTGTCGAAATTTTTATGGATAAGTTGATTCTACTTCATATATTTCTAGAATGAAATGGGAAGGATTTGTCAATCACTATTAATTTGGAGGTTGGGTATGCGGAAAACTTAGAGTGGAATCTATCTTATGGCAAAATTGCTTGGAAAATTTTGAAGGATCCTAGAAGCTTTGGGTTCGTCTTATTTTGGTCTAGCATTCAAATTCTCCTAACTTTTGGAGTAGTGCTAGGACTACGAGCTCCTCTTTTGGAAAGATATATAAGGGAAAAAATTCTTAAGGAGGTCTCATTAAGCAAATTGGCATGCGGTGGGACCGTCTTGTTGGTGGACTTTTGGGTGGGGCATTGCTCTTTTTTTATTATTGTGAGGATATTCTGTAGGACATTTAGAACATTGGCGAGTTGGGCATTTATTCGTGACTGGGTTGGGACTGGGTCGTATTTCTAACATTCTTCCTCCTGAAACCTATTGAGGCTATTTAAAGATTCCTCTCCGAGTTCGCGAGATTTAGATGATTGTTGTGAGATGGAAGGAAACTTCTAAAGGGTTTTTACTATTAAATCTTGTTATAGGTAATAGTTATAGCATTCTTTAGGGATTCTTTAAACTTCCTTTGTTGCGAAACGTTATGGAAATTTGGGATTCTTTTAAATATGCATGTTGTATGGAATATTGCTCACTCATCCTCGCCTGTGGCTTCTTCCCTGGCCCGATTATCCCTAATTTTTTCTTTGGTGTACTTCGATGTTCATGTTGCCGAAACACATCTTCATCTCTTTTAGAGATTGCTTTGATTCTCACGATGCTTTTGGCTGAAATTTTGAACTAAATTAACTAAATCCCGGTGATACTAATCTTTTTCTCTTTGGATTGTTACCTTGGCTGATTATAATTTGAGGTTGGGGATTTGGCTGAATGTTATGTACTGCGTTTTGGCATTGTCGTTGCTCGTAACAGAGCTGTGTCTTGATTATGTCTTGCACCTCTTTACTCTAAACAGATTTCTCAATGATTGGTACTCACTTGGCTATTTGCAGGTAAGAAGTGGTTCTAGTTCTAATCTTCCTTTGGCGAAGTGGATTCCTCTTCACCTACGAGAGTCAAAGCTCAATGTTGACGCATTGGTTGAGGGGTCCATAGCTGCAGCGAGGTGGGTGTCTCGTGACTCTGAGGCATTGGATTCTTGGCTTTGGCGTGCAATTGGCTGCCACGGATGCCGCCATGGCGGAGTTGAGAGCTGCCATTTTGGCTGCAAATTCATGGAGATTCTCGGATTAGAGGACTTCGATCTCGAGTTGGAATGCATCGGTAGGTGTCCGTATGCTGCGCACCTACGATTTTGCAACCATGTCTTAGGTTCTTGTTTGGGGCATCAAAGATAATGATAGCTTGGCTCGGGGATGGTCTTTTGTTCCAAGAAAGTTAATGCGATTGCTCACGGACTTTGCAAGTGTTGACGTGGTATGCGTTGTGCTAAGACTCTTGGGATCACTTCCTTCTTCTAGAAAGTGCTGGCGTTGAGAATTGCATAGAGATTATGGAGGAGTGATTCCCTCTTAGCTTTGCTTCTCCTTGGTGTGTTAGCTGTGTATTGATTGGGTTATCCACTTGCCCTATTCTGCTTTGTGTTGTACTCTAATTTTTGCTGTGTATTGTTATGTGCTGAGCTGCTTCTTTTAGGGGAGAGCTTATGTGTTGCTGTACTGTTGTGTTAGTTGTTAGTTGTGACCATCGTTAAAGTGTTAGGCTGAGGTTTTATGCCAAGTCATAATGAAGTCCTATGTTATAAAACAAAATCAAATAGATTTTATGTTCATTCCAAAGACTATATATAGCCATCGAATATTACAAGTATTTAGTCTATAAATAAATGTAAAGAAAACCAAAAAATAATCAAGTAACAATAAAACAAGTAAATAGATAAGGTGAGTTACTGAAAGTTGCAACTCTACTCTCTGCGTGACTGCTTGGTTGTGCATCTCTGGCTTCTTTGTGTGAATTCTGGACAGAAAGTTGAAGAATCAATCAGTAACATTAAGGATACTGTGCCACATCATATCTAAGTAATTCAGAGATTTAATCAGTGGTATACAATCTTACAAAAACTCTCCGTATGCATATATACAGCACCAAACTAGTGATATACTATTACTATATGGATCGACTGCATTAATGTTTATTCATTAGCATATCCTTTGGACTGAATTGTGAGCTGGAACGTGAGTTCTTGGCTTTTCCTTTAATTGAAATCAGATAAGTTCTTTGAAATGCCTCAATCGAATGAAAGATCTTCCGTTGAATGCAACAGGATCTGAACTTGAATGAGTTCCATTGAATGTCTTCGAAGACGTATTCTGATTTTGTTCTTGAATTTTAGAAGAGTCCATGCAATCTTTGAAGCTAATTTCTTGTAACATCCTTAATCAGCTCCTTATTGGGTCAGTTTAGTTAATTTCATTGAAACAAACCAAAATCACAAATAAATAGAAACCTGAACAATGTCTTGCTGTTTCCCCCCCTCCCGCCTCCCCAGACAGATTGTGAACTGATGCTCTTCCTTCTGACAATTCTTGCCCAACCGTTTTCCAAAATTAATCTTGAATATCAGATTATTCTCAATAATTTGAATGAACTTAAATAAAATTCGCAAGAATCAATCAAAATTAGCACATTAATCTGACAGATATTTCTGATTTCCAACTATTTCAGGTAACCTTGCACTTAGAATTTTTCTTTGATATTTACGTGCAAGTTTTTAGTGATATTGAGGGTTGTGTCCTAAAATTTCAGTCATTGGCCTTGAGATTGATTGAGTTCGGACTGACACTCGACACCTCTCGCTGCGCTTCTGACTTTAAAGAGTCAATTGACATCTTCCTTATTCAAAAGACCCAATTTTTTTACACAATAAATAAAAACCATACAATATAGAATGATAATTGGACCACGATACGACAAAAACTACTCGATCTTAAACTGTCAGATTAAACCGGGCTAAAAARTGACTTAAATTGAAAAATTTGCAAAACACATTATGACTTGTTTTACAAATTTTTGACTCAATCTAAAAATAATAAAAATTTAATAGAAACTAAAAACATGACTCAAAATAAGATTAAAAAGATGACTCAAGTTGTAACTCTCAACGAAAACAAAAATAATGAAAATTACAACGAAATTAGTCCAACAACAACCTAATACAAAGAAACTAGGACTCGAAACTAGTTGGACTTTATTTGACTCAAAGGACTAGGAAATCATGTTGTAAAAATTGAACCACTAACTCTCACGCAGGGCTCCATATTATACGCCAAAGGCTGGACAAAGCAGTGGTCAACTCTACTTGGTTCGACCATTACTCTCACACCAAGTATCTTATTTAACCAGGGTCAAATCTGATCACTGCCCTCTCCTTGTTTCTATTGATGAGGATACTAGTAGGAAAAATTATCCTCAGAGATGCAAGGAAGCATGGCTTCTCCATCCCGAGCTTAGTGATTTCTTTGTTTCCAATTGGATTCCAAATGCTGACTCTTTTTTGGGCGGGCAAAACAATTTTTTAAATTCCATTCGTCATTGGAATAATAATATTTTTGGTAGTTTGGAAAAAGAAAAGAAACAAATATTGTGTAGGCTTGAGGGTACACAATTGTCTCTTTCTAGGTATCATTCTAGTTTTTTGTCCGATCTTCAACAAACCTTGTTTTCGGACCTCGAAAGAATTTATTCTATCCAACACGTGATGAAGGCACAAAAGGCTGGTTATGATTGGCAAAAGTATGCAAATTACAATACAAAATATTTCCATACAGTTGCAAAGATTAAAAAAACAAAGGGGAAAATCCAAAGTCAACTCAATGATAGTGGGGTTTGGGAATCTGATGCTACTATTTTAATTTAAAACATATGGTTGTTAACTATTTTAGCAATTTCTATACCACACAACATTCGTCCTCTCCTCTGTCCTTTCCCTTTTTAGCTGGTACCCCCCTACACCAATCAGATAAAAATTGCCTTTCTTTACCAATTTCTATTAAAGAGGTCAAAAAAGCTCTTTTTGTTATGGCACTAACCAAATGCCCTGGCCAGATGGGATACAACCTTTTTTTTTATCAAAAGTACTGGGCCCAGTTGTCTCCCTTTCTATTTCTTTCATTCAAGAATTTTTTTAGTACCGGAACTTTCCCTAATAGTATTAATCACACCTACCTTACTCTAATTCCCAAACTTGATATCCTAGAAAAAATAAGTGATTTCCGTCCAATTGGTCTTTATAACTCCATTTACAAACTCATTACTAAGACTATTGTTAATATGATCAAACCTTTCCTCCATTCTATTATTAGCCCACTTCAATCTAGTTTAATTGATAACCGTTGTATTGAGGACAATGTGATTATTCTCAAAGAGTTGGCACATTCTTTTCATAAAACAAAAAAAGGAAAAAAAACATTATGGCTTTGAAATTGGACTTAACTAAGGCCTTTGWTAGTTTAGAGTGGAGTTTCATTTATGAAACTTTAATAGGATACAATTTCCCTATTTCCTTTTGCAATTTAATCATGACTTGTGTCACTTTTTCCACCATATCATGCCTTCTGAATGGTGAGATCACTCCTCCTTTTAATAACAAAAGGGAAATTCGACAGGGGTTCCTCTCTCTCCTTATATTTTTTCATTATTTCTATGGAGAGATTGAGTCTTCTCATTGAAAATTCAATCACAAAAAAGATATGGAAACATTACATGATTGCAAAGGATATCCCTCTTACTCACCTTTTCTATGCTGATAATGTATTCRTTTTTGGCAATGCTACTACCTCTAATCTCAATGAAATGATTTATGTTCTTTCTCGTTTTGGAGCAATGTCAAGGTTGCATATTAGTCTACCTAAATCTTCAGTCATTTTCCCAACAAAAAATGTTATACCAAGTGAGACAATCCATCATGTCTAAATGTCCAATTGAATCCACCACAACTCTTGGGAAGTATTTGGGGGTTAATATTAAACCCCATAAAAAATAATAGACTATTTTGATATTTGGAAAATAACAATAACAAGAATCAGGGATGGCAGTCTAAATACTAAACTTGCAAAGGAAGGGCCACCCTCATTAAATCAATCTCATTCTTTTTTCACGTCTATGTAACAAGACCACCTTGCTTCCTTCTTAATTCTATACCATGGAAACATTGTTGAAATTTCTTTGAATAGAGTTAATGCTTCACACTCCAACCCTAGAGCACCCTGGCAGACTTTAACGCAACCTCTTGTTCATTGTAGTGGTTTAGGTTTTATGCACTGTCTATTTGGAATAAATGCTTTCTATACTAGAATTCGCTTAAGGCCGACCGAAACTATCGACCGAAAAAATCGGTCGTAACACGAACCGAGCACCTGACCGCTATCGGTCGGTGTAAATTACGCGACTGACAAATCGGTCGGTATTACCGACCGATTTGGAAAATTCGGTCGGTGTAACCGACCGATTATTCGGTCGGTAAATCACTAATTTTTTCCACCCCAGCCTTTCCCTCCCATCAGCGCAAAAATTTAGTTATATTAAAATAAAAAAGTACATATTACCGATCGAAAAAATCGGTCGGTATACCGACCGATTTTTGAAATCGGTCGGTACACTTTCCGTATCCGACCGTTTTCGGTCGGTAATATTTTTTGTTTTTTTCGATCAAATAACAACAAATAGAGAAACCTCACATAAACCCACTCCTTTTATCATTTCCTTCTCTCTCTATCCCACTCAAACCCGCCCTCACACCCATTCTATCATTCTCTCTCTCTATCCTCTCAGATCTCCACTCTCTTTCCTCTCATCTCTTACTCTCATCTCCTCTCATCTCTTCTCCCACCACCAATTCAATCTCTCTCATCTCCCAACACCCACTTAGATCTCCTGTCATCTCACCGGACGCTCCTTTTTCGAGTCTTTTGGAGGCATTCTATCAAGAGACATCATCGAAGCTCTTCGCCACTCCCTTCTTTCTCATATCCATCAAAGCACACGAGGATTCAGGTAAAAATGTTTTCTCTTTCAATTCTCTTACAATTTGCTTGAATATTCGACTTAAGAGCGTTTAGTTGATTTGGGGCATATTGATTTATCGCCCAAATTTCTTGCTTGAATTTCTGTTCGTTTGTTTGTGACTTGTTGTCTCTTGGAACTCTTTGCGCTCTTGGGCTGTATGCTCAAATCTGGGTGGGAATAACGTTGATTGGTTCCGTATTTGTGAATTGTTAAACCCTAAAACCTAAATTCCATCATCATTATAATCTGTTTTGATTTATTTTTTAAACGTTTATTGCATGATGCACTTGCTTGCTTATGCTTAAACATTACAGTAATATTGTAGGCGAATTTTTAAACCCTCAATGCAGGAAACTTAATTATTAGGGAATGTTTATTATATTATTGTCCATGTGCAAGCTATCTGCTTACTTAATTATGTTTCGTTGGACAGTTT
>SNQN01002748.1:43413-69456 GCA_008642245.1 Bassia scoparia | reverse complement strand
TCTCGACACTGTACACAAGCCGCAAGCGTCGTGAGATTGATTCGTAGTGGACCAGAAATTAAACGAATTTACGCCTTTTTGGAAGTGGCAGGCCGAACTGCCTGGTAATATTCTTTTTGCCCAACCATCTATGCAGATTACACTAGCTAATTTACTGCATGGATTGAAATACAATTCCTATCAGGTGAAATAGTTGAACATGACTGAGGGCATTGGATGACCCAACCTCAAAGCCACCCACTTGAAGTCATCCTCACACATCGCCTTCCTAGTAAGCAGTAACATTAATCAATACACTCTGATGGTTGTCAGTTAATTCACACTATTATATTGTACTATATCACATGGGTCTCCTCAAACATTTTTAAGGGGCCGTTCGTTATTTATTTTAGTGGTTTGCAGTTTTCAATTGTCAATTTTCAAAATTATCATGGATTTCATATAGGTGTAATTGAGAACGAATGTTTTGGATTTGTGGTAATTTCTGTTATTTTGTCTATTCTAGTTTAGGATAGCGCCTCCTCCGAAAACAGGTAAAACTTGTGCTGTAAGCAACTGGTGTTCTTACCTCCTATATAACGTTGGGGTGCTCAAAAACAAACTTGCAAAATGTTACAACTTTTCTCATTTGGTAAATTATTAATGAACAAAATTAACCATATTTGGGGACCCCTTTGTTAATTGATTTGTCTTTTGCTTGCATAGTCAGGAGTATGTACTTTCGCTCGCATTGTGCATGGTTACGAGGTGGTGTACCTACTGTCACCTAATTCACAATAACTAACCCCTTATTAACTTACATGTCAAGCTACGGCGATTGACAATAGTTTCCGCTAAAATACAGATACTGTATCGGGATGGAGTATAGGTCTAGGATTACATTTATTGAGTCAATTGAAAGAGAAGAATTGTAGACTGAGAGAACAAAAAAAAATTGTTTTTGTAATTGTGGGTTTTTTCCATTAAAGGGATTTTTATGTATAACATACTCGCAACGCTTTCTTATGTGTTAACGCTACGTGATGTCTAAGAGACTGTTGTCCGCACCTCTGTATATGGTTGTTGTTTTGTAAAAAGATTAGGCCCACCGTTACAATTTGATCCCTTTTGATCGGTTTTCTATGAAATTCGCGCACCAGCATGTAACAGATCTGTTAGACTTAATTCTGGTTATGGTTTGTGGGCCCCACTGCACTCTTTATCCTTTATAATCTCCATACTGGTATATCTACGTGTTCAGGGGTTCCGCATTTGGAGATCCTGTATTCCGTGGTCACTGTACCTTCTCGTATCATTTCGTTGCTATTATTGCTGCATTTTTCGATCAATTGTCTTGCAAGTTCTTTAGATACTTTTCGAAGATTAGCACTCAGTTGTGAGATCCTAGACATAAGTTCTCATCTTCAACTCATCATTCTCGCAAGGCTCCAATGTGTCTTTGAATGAACATGGTTATGGTTATTTACCATGGAGGGGTCAAGTGTGTCTTTTCGACCACCTCTTCGTTCTTTCGCCTTTGAGCGAGGATCGAACTTTCTATTGCTGCTTCTTAAAATAGATTATAAACATAAGTGTCGTTGTTTCTGTGGTTTACCACTGCATTCTTGATGGTACTCGCCAATTCTAGCAGAGTCATTCTTCGATAAGAGTCTTATTGTTGCGCTGGTAAATAGCTTAGTGGGTACCATCTGAAGCAACACTCAATAAAGATCATACTTTTACCCAATATGTTCCACCACCATCATCAACTACCCTAGCACCATCAACAGCCGTACCAGCACGAGACCCAATCAAAGTAAGGTTCTGATTTAGATATTGACCTCATACTCAAGACACGCGGAAGTCGCAGATTCGGACCCCATGCTCTACCATAAGCACCTCAGGAGTTGACTCAATTATGCGCGTAACCTAGTGAGTATATGAAACCACGCATCGACTTGGACATATTATAAGTCCATGATATATTTGTCGATTTGAGATTAAGCGTGAAATCTAGCAGGTTGTTCTCCATTTACTTCAGAAGTAAATCCTTTTGGTAGAGCCAATACATTCTGATATGGCTGGCTCTGAGGGTGGACTTGTATCGACAAATACTGCTTGAGATGTATGAGTAATTTGTAGAGGGTTGTTGACTTATCTGGACCTGGCCGATTGAGCCGAGAGCTCGCATTTTCATCTTAATTGTTGGCGGCCGATTAATAGTTTCTGCGTTGTGTGTTTGTGGCTTGACTGGTAAGTGGTTACTGATAAATCTTTGTGAAGTCTTGCTTTAAGGACCATGGTAATGTGGCGAAGGCCACTGAATTGCATTTGGCGCCAGAGAAAGTTGAAGAGATTGATATGAAGTTTAAGATGTAGGGGGTTCAATGGCTTTTGCTAGAACTCGCGATAGGGTGAGTATGTAGCCTGAGTTACTAAGTGTGTAAGAATTGCTCCATTTTTTAACTACTTGTATAGATTGTCAATTACATAAATGTGAGTGTGATATATACGTAAGAGTATACAGAGAGGATATAAAGGTAAGAGTGAGTGGGGCCACAACCAAACAGTGTACAATAGTCTAACAGATTCTGGTTAGTGGTGGGAATTTGTTGAAAGACAAAAGGGCAGTTTTAGGTGAGAACTTTACAAAAAAAAATAAAAAAAGTAACGCTAAAGATTGAGTGGAGTAATGTTAAGAATCGCTTAAATTGGGTGGTATAAGCACAAGTGTGGTATTCAAGGCTTTACAACAGATATCCTTTTATGTAAGTTTAGGTTGGTCTCTGTACCTTTTCGAGGACTTGTCTTTGATATCTGGTTTCACGAGTGGTAACGGTATGTTCCAATCTCTCTCCACGTGTGGGATCTAATTGCACTGTGTAACTAAGTTTAGCTCCTTGTTGATATGCTCGAAATACATTCTGGTATGATGAGTAGTTCCCTTGTCCTGTCCACTCTTGGGCAAAGGCATCCTAATTACCCATAATATAACGTGGTATAGCCTGATTGTCAAGAAGACAAAATTTCGTTTTAGAGTATTGTTATCGCATATACACGAACATCATGATCCTCCCCTCTGGCACATCCTCAATGCCTTACAACAATGAACTCATATTCTCATCACAATACGAATTCTGTAATCTACGCTTTCGCCTTCCTATACCAAAGTGCTATTTGTTTTTCGCATATCTCTGAATCATCTCTCCGCTAACATCTATAAGGTCGTTCTGTGAGTACCAAGTGGATCCGCAACCTGCATCAGCCATAAACTTGCACGAGCGTCAATTTCTTCTAAGCTTCTAGCGACTCTGTTTAAATCGCATCTTACACATATCCCCACATGAGTCATGACACAAATCTCTAGAGGCACCCCACTGCAACTCCTACGACTTCGCGTTGACACCACTTTGTGGGTCAGATTGGTAATTAAGTTTTTGGTTCAAGTTCGAATCTCATTTGTGAAGGATCGTTTAAGTGACGTCGGGTGCGTGATTTTCCAGAATGCCATAGTATTACGATTAACCCTACGCTGTCTAGCGCAGGTATGGCGCATTACTATAGCTTTTTGGACTCTTGCCAAGATTCTACTTACCACATATCAGTCCTATTAGAAAGTACAAAAATCCAACGCAATAGAGTAAAAGGGAATGGTTTCGTGAACCTCTACGTAGTAGTGTGGTTACCTAGGATTTGTCGCCTGTTACTGGGCCAAGTCTTCTCGATCCACGACAATTAAGAACTGGATTTCTTTGTTGGATGTCTCCAAAATGCCATATCAGTTCCTAGGCTTTGCCCTTAACGAACTTTGTCCTAATTCAGCAAGGACAAAGGTAATCCCAGCTTAGTGTTATATCACGTTGTGAATTAAGACACTAGATAGCTTATTGAGCTTTTCCTTTGAGCTTTGGACATGCCAAACTAGCACGGGAGCTTCTTTGTTGTGGATTGGTCTTGGGTCTCCATCAGATAGTGGGTAAGTGTACCTGTTTTTGGACAGAAGTGTGATCCGTATTCATAATTCTTTATATTATAGCTTAGAGGCAAGGCTGATAGAACTGGAGTGAACTTATATTGTCCAGTATATAGAACATTGTGTACAATTGCGAACAATCCATATAAGGATACCCCAGATATACTCTGACCGACAGATAATCGCAATCACATGCATACGCAAATGAGCTACGTTGTGAAGACTATCAATCCTGAAACTAATAACTGCAACTTTATCACCTGAAATTGCTTCAAAGTCTCTCTAAAGGCATGGTTGGTCTATAATGTTCTCGGAACTAAGTATTGAGAGGAAATAATGTCCGACTAGGTTATTAGCCTATTTTAGACAGTAATTCCGTCCTGAGTGCAGCTGTAACACGTTGCAACCTGGTGTGGAGGCTAATTTTGCCCACTAATGTACCACACTACCTGCTCTAAACTAGCATCGTTGTAAGCATTCTTCAAATGACAATATGGCGTACCATCTAAGGGTGCTGTTCTATAGTAGGATGAAGCATTTAAGCTAAGGAAATCTATCCAAGTTTCACACTTCAGTCACTCCATGACAAACTTTACATGTAGCAGTCTTTTTAAACATCTCTAGCAAATGGATTCCAGATTTCCAGTGTAGTAATTAGTGAGGCTCGGTTTCGTGAAAACCACAAGTATTCAATCTTGTCACTAAAATTTAACTCCTTGCGAAAGTCATACTAGATGCGTTGTTTGGTCATGTATTGTAAGCTATCCTTCACTTTTACTAAAGGGTGAACTATGCGTTCGGGCATTGGTGGGATATTTCTTTGGGTATATTTGATTATTGCCCTAAGCGATCTGTTCTGATTGCACACGGAGAGGTGATGGAGGAAGGGACAGGTTAATAATATATCTGTAGTGTAGAAATGATATATTGATTTGGAAGCACATTTGCAGTGCACAGTATGTTAATGACACACACTGAACATGATAATACCGATCCACTGAGAGCAGTCTAAGCTCACTGCCTTCCTCACAACCTTTAGGCATCCGAGTGAAGTATCGTCTTTCCCAGTCGTGTCTTTCAGGGACCGCATATGCTTTGGGTGCCTAAGGGTAGTCGTGATATTCTCAAATTAAGAACGGGCACATACCTTCGTCCACTGTCCTTATGCTTGACTTAGAATCCGCATATAGGTTGTGTCATTCTTATATCTATCCAACACAAGCCACGTCAATGTACTAAACCACGTGAGTACTGAGAGTGAAATCAGGGATGCTTTGAATTTCGCCTCTTCTCTAGAAATGCCACTGGTGATCATAGACACACAATGTAAACATTGAACCTGAATGAGATCCCAGCTGTTTCCACAACATAGCAGAGTTATATAATCGCTTATCAGGAACTAAATTGAAAACAATCAATTTGGAATAGTTAGATACTAGGATTGGGGTTTTTAAAACCTAACGTCGAAATCCATGAGCTTCAGTTCCTCGGCACCGCAGTGTGTTCCTAGAGTAGGACAAAAGTTGTTATCTCGACTGGGTTGAATTTGACGTCACGTTCTCAAGATGATAGCAAACTTTAGGGTAATCATTTGGATTAGATGATGGCGCATGATGCTGAGACTCAAGGGGAAGGCGGAAGAGCATGCAATCTTTATGGATTTTCTATGAAGCGAAGTGTCGCATCGTAGTTCACATACGCAAGTTTGTGACCGCTCGCCCGTCAGACATTGTGAAATTCTGTACTACTACTAATACTTAGGGATACGCCTCAGGAGTGTCTTTTGACATTGTACTATAAATGAATAGAGCTAAGTTAACAACTATAACATCGGTGTCAGGTATCGTTGCCTCTACTTGTGTCGTTAAAAGAACATAAAATCAGACAAATCAGCTTCCATCGGACATAGATATGTTCAAACTTTCAAACAAATCCAAGTCAATAAATTTGGAAATCTATTATGTCTGGTATACAAGTACCTCGTCTAATAACTCTTTCTCTGCACATGGTGAATATACCAATACTGTAGTATTACATCACTATGTAGCATAGTCCAATAAAATGTAAGTAAGGTACATGCACGCATTAATAGTGAATAAATACTTGATTTTGGAGGAAAATTCAGAATCCACAGCCGAACACTTAGTTAGTGTGGTAGCATACGAACTTTAATTGAAAAGTAGTTCTCTAGGAGAATTTAGCCACAACTACTTGCAGAAACAGATCTAACCGATCGGTTATTGCTTCGTACGTCTCGAATAGAATATCAAAAATGTAATCGAGCAGTATGTGTGAATTTATTTAGCCAACGAAGCGCCATTTAAGAAAACAGATATTAATCGTACGATAAAGGATTCAAAACTTATGAGATAAGGTCTTGTGGCTCAAAATTATATATTGTTCAACACATTGTTGAGAAATCTGGCTATAGTAGGAGAACCATTTCAGAGACTCAAAATAAAGCAACAGTCAAGGAAAAGCTGAAGAAACTCCATGTTATGTAAGGAATATGATAGACCCTTCACTTGTATGTGATACCCAGCTCCTGGAAGAAGTTGGCCACATTGTACCATATATGAATACTGTGTGTTGCAGAACTTTCTTCCTCATCTCTCGTCCTAGTAATTAGATTCTTTCTTAGAAACATGGACTGCCGAAGACGGTTTGACATGAGATCTTGAGTCGGCAACTAAACAATCGGTAATACCGTCTCCGGAGTCTATGTGACTCTGTTATCTAGAACCGTTAATTTAAAAATGAACTGTTTTCAGAGTTATGGTCATAACTATACATGTCATTGACTCATCAATATTACATTAATTGCTGCTTAAGTGTTATTTGCGGCTTGGGCCATTCTGTGACCTAATTTTTGGGTTTCCTGATCGAACATTTATGGCCATTTCACGTGGTTTCCGGTTAAAAAGAGAATTTTTCATAAGTTTCATCCATGACACGATATGGCGGGGCATTTGTGGTCACATTCAAAAAGAATTAATTCGGCTATAAATCGAACACTGTGCTAGAGCAGTTACACAAAGGGGGTCAATTATATAGGTGTAGAAGTTTTTTTTCTAAAGTGAGGAGAGTTCGAAGAATATGTGTCTGCAGTCTATATGTGAGTGATATTGTGTCGCGTAGATAGATAGATTTATGAATATAGGGTTAAGTGATGGTTAATGATTTGTGAAATTTACAAGCTTTCGCACACAAATGAAGGCGAATATGCCCCACCAATGGCATTTTTCATAATTTTATAGACTCAACGATTATAAACAGATTGAAAGCAGATTATCTGATTCCTCATGAATCATTAAGTTGGAGCACTAACTATCAGGATTATGAACTAAAATGAGCAGCAACATGAATTTTGATAACATACTGGTTTTTCAGTTCGGCTTTGTCGATCGCAAAGGCATGAAAGAATGGCGATACAAGGGCACGTCGTCCAAACATAATGAAAAATCCGTCTTTTAAAAAGTCTATTTCAGATGAAAATTGGAGAAAAAGTAACGGGGGGGCTGTTGTCAATGGGAACGTAGGGATATGGGGATAGGAAGATAAGAACAGTAGCACGGGAAATAGGGAGAAACCGTGTATTTGTATTTGATGGATTATTCGTAGACGTTGTAGGGAATACCGAGTAGGTCATTATATCGGTGTGATCTGTCTCAATGACCTACGCCCTCGGCTCGATTTTTTTGGGAGACTTGTAATCCGGATACTAACGATAGCAGAGTTAGCGACCACCGCATAACCTGTCAGCGTTTATGTCTAGAAGCGCTGAGTCATTATGTAAGCGGTTGGTTGTGATGATTTTTTTCTGTTTCTAGTGGCGGGCTTTGAGTTGTATGAATTACTGGCTCTTGACCTGAATTTGGTTTTGACAGATTTTTTGCATTGGCATTTCACGGTTTGTTGATTGTATTCTATAGATGTGCACACGATAAGCACTTTGGACCATAGCAATAGAGACTTCCGAAAAAGACGACTATTGGCTCAAGGATAGTTTCAATTGTTTCATTCTATGTTTTCTCTTTCGCGAGTACGTGGCTAATGAAGGTCGGAATCGCTCGCACAACTTAGGCTCGAATTCAAAGTCGGCGCTAATAACCATGCCAATCGAGTTCAAGGGTCTAGATTCACAGCCAGTTCTGACAGCTTCGACTGTGCCTCACCAAAGGCCCGAACTGTCATCAAACAGTTGAATACACTCCTCAATTAGAGTGTCACAACCTTCCATATGTTTGGCAAAATATGGGATTAGGAAGAGTTAAGGAAAAATGCATTGAAGATATTATTTATTACTTGACTATTTACCCTCTTGCTTTTTTATTGAGGAACACCTCTCGATGATTAACCCATTCTTTTCGTATATCTGGCAGCCCGATTGCCATTCTAATGGTTTCAATTCACTCACACGAGATTAGTTTGGAACAATACTGTCAGCTTTGTATGTATGGATAAGATATATCCATTTGGTAGTTGTGTCACGGAGAGACGGTATATTTATCTTCTATTGAAGATCTACTTGTAAAAATATCAGGAGATAGCCTTAATGTGTATATTCTATGTATTGTATATGAAGACTAGAATAAGCGCTAACTATATGGAAAGGGTGTACGATATACGCATAAATCATGAGAACCAGTTAATGTTAAGCGTCTACATGACCTAGTGTCAAATTGCTTTGTGGGTAGCAAGCCAATTTGAGCAGTGGAAAAGTGAGAATCGTTAAGGAGAGATGATATCATGCTTTTCATGTCATTTCCGTCTCGACTCCGTGAGGTCATTCGATGACAACACTCTCCATTGTCGTTTTTCTTGAAATACGATACGACTATCACACACGTCTTAAGCCTACTTCTCATCAGTTCGCTTATTTCAGTGGTACCTCCTCTTTCTATTCACCCCTTCTCTGATTTTAACAAGCTTCCTCAAAACAATTCTTCCCTGCCACTCTCTTTATACATTTCATTTTCCCTTCTTTTTTCTCATTTTGTCTTAGATTTTCCCAAGATCATGGCTCGGATTTCTTAGGGTAGTGGCTTGTTTTTAATAATATTCTTCTTATTTTCTTCACATGGGATCAAATAAGTCTATAAAATGTAGTTAAGGTAGTTCCGCTGTTCACCTTGAAAGAACACAATATACTGCGCGGCGCAGCCATTTGATTTCTTCAGTACACTATAACTTATAAGAAAATTAGATAATCGCAATAAAATAATGAACGAATGTATTGAATTGGAGTAAATAAAAAAAAATGAACACTAATAAGAAAGAATACGGACGCAAAATTAGTGTGGTCAGCGACGCGAGAAGATATTTAGGGTGTACACTAGAAGAGAGAGAACGACGCAAAATAAATAGGTCGGTAAAATACGCATAGAGACCAGAGGGTGAAGAGTATTACGACGGAGTCGAACCAAGATGATGAAACTGTATCTAGATTCAGTTATATTTTCCTTGTGGTTACCGGCCTCCAATTAGGTGCTAATAAATGCAATAATAGGATTATTCTATAGAGTAATTTTTTAGTTCTCTCTACAAGCAATCAACTGCTCTCTTATTTACTCCCTCCCTTTATCTCCATATGCTATAAAGTAAATAACACATATTTAAAAATATCCATATTGACTTTGATTTACTCGTGAATATAATCAGAGATCTGGATTTATCATTCCCACTAAATAATTCTTCATTATACCAAACCGCATAAGTTTTCGATTTGTGACATAACATATTTGATGAATCTATAAACGTGCATCACCACCGAAAAATGTTTTTAAAAAAAATAATGGCTCTACCTGTTCTCCGCTCCTTTACTTCAATTAATTAAGATACACGAGGTGTAGCCCCCAAATACGCCTCCACCTTTCACCACACTCTCTCCTACTACCTATCATACTCCCATTCTCTTATTCTCTCCTATTATTTCTTATTACTCGTCCATAAGCAACAATCATTTGTACTCTCGATATGTTCCACTACTTATCTAATTCCTATCACCTTATCTCATAATCACACTCTCTCCTCATCACCCTCCCGCAATCGGAAACACTCCTCCCTTCTCATTTCTCTCACATCACTCTCATTCCTCACTGAACGACGGCGCTCTGATCATCGCTACGCTTCGGCGTCGCGCCGGCTCGGATATCTGGCTGTGAATCGCTACATACCACGAACCCTCTCGTTCCGCATGCCCATCCGTGGGTCTGTTGGCGCTTTGTAATTGTAGGTTTGTTGTCCTTTTATATAGTGTGATTTGTTTCATAGTCCTGGTTCTATGTAGTCTCTCAAAAATATATAATTGGTGTATTACCTAGAATTCTTGCGTGTTTCTTTTTGGGCGGGTTTAATTTTTTGCTAATCCTGGATTCTGGCCAATCTCTGAACTAAAAGAATAAATGCTTGATAAAATATGAAGCTCGATTAAAGGAAACAAACTTATAAGTATAGTTTGCAAACGCATATAAATGTCCCTGATTGAAAGTTCAGCATACTGAACGGATTTTATAGTTTAATTTCACCACCCTAATATGTACTGTTGACATGGACTTTAGATTCGACGGTTTCTGCCTGTATTTTCCCCTCAAGAATTTCTTCTGGCTGTCTGTCCTTAAAATATTTTCTTCAATTCAATTATCAGTTTTAGCCACTTCTATCTTTATAAAATAATACCACTTAGTATGCTCTCTGGGCTTTATGTGTCTCATTAAAGTGTTTCCAATTATACACTTTCTTCAACTTTTCAGTGTTGATAATTTGAACGTTTATTTTTATTTTAATTTTATTCCACTCCATCTTGCTTTATAGGCTTAGAATCATCTCTAGTGGTTATGTGCCTCTTACTTTTGATTTCCGGTTGCTCTTCTGGTTTGTTGATACGATTTTTTTGATATTTTGCTTTCGTTCTGTTTTAATTTTCTCTGAATTTCATTTTTTTCTCTTCTCTGGAGTTCAAGTCTATTGGCGCCCAATATCTCGTTTATTTTTCTCCAAATCCTTTTTTTTCAAGTTTTTTTAAAACGAATTTGTCTTTTTATTTAGAGTTTTTAAGGGATTTTTCATGGGGGTGCTGTTCTGATTTCTTGCAAGAAAAGTTTTTTTGATTTTCCTTGATCTATTGTTGGGTGATAATAGTGGAATTTAAAGAGGGGTATTTGAAAAAAGTTTGAATTTAGTGTCGGGTGGTCTCTTCGGTTTTGATTTTTCGTGGGGAGTATTTTTTCTAATAGGGTGATATTTTCTAGGGCTTATTGTTTTTTGTTGAGCTTCGTATTGTAATTTTTTCATATCTTTGTGAAATTATTTTAATCTTTGTGTTCATCATTATTGTAGGTCCATAGTGCGAAAAGAGAATGTAACGTAAGTATTCGTCCATTTTTTTATATTTCTTGTTATGGAGGTTTTTGAGTAATTGTGTGAGTGCTAAATATGAGAACTATAAATAGGCTCATTAGGGAGTGTTTCTATCTTACTATTTCCTGCTTTTTTGCATTTTTGGGCATTTGTAGATGATTGCTAAGATTTTTTAGTGTTTTCATATGTTTGTATTCATTATGTTTTTGCTCTTTTCAGCATGAAATTTGGGAGTCTGGATATGTACATTTTTGGGTCTTATATGCTGTTTGTATTAGAAACTCTGAAGTCTCGGATTGCAAAGTTTTTCTCAGTGATGCTATCATTTTAACTGGACACTGGCTCTTGGTTGTTTTTTTTACTCCCCTTATTTGATACGGATCTACGCCAAAAATTAAAGTTAAAGATTACTGCAAACACAAATTACCACTTTGCCTAATTTATTGAATACTTTGTGAAAAGACACCACATGAATTTTGAAAAAATTCTTGAAACACCACGTGAAATAGTCACAACTTAATGAAATTACAGGACTTTGTTGTATGATCTCTCATGCCGATTATCTATCTTGCCATGGGACAAATGTGTGGTTGATACTACTGCTCTAACATTTCCTATATTATTATATTATTATTATTATTATTATTATTATTATTAGATTAATTCTCAATCTGTAACAATGAGTAACAAATGTTTATTCCCTCTGCTGGATGAGACCATGAGCACTATGATAATCAGAGATGTCATATGATGCGCATATCTTTAAGGTAAGATACACATTGATTCTCATGCTTTTTCGATTTTATGTTTTATGAATTGTGTATGTGGTAGATTATGAAATACGTTGTAATGTTCTTATTTGTAACGTGTATTATAAATTTCAGGTTATTGTCAACTCGTTTTAGACGATCATGATTATTCATATCAGCGTAGTAGATTGCGTGTATATATGCAAAAAGGAAGTACTCGAAGCTCTTTCGAGTTTATTTATATATTGCTGTGCATGTGGTCAGTAACTGGTAAAATCCAGGAATTGTTTTCTCAGTTGGTCTAACATTATATAGTTTGGTGTTATCAATGTGATTTTCTGTAGTGTATCTATTTCTTTAATGTGAATATAGAAAATATCAAAAGTAGTTTGACGCGTTTAAGTTCTGGGTCTGGATGATGCCTGCTAATATTGCGTTGTTATTGATGTTTGTTTGTAAGGTTATTTATTTTTTGATTCTGTGTGAAGTTCCATACGGTTGTGTATAGCAATCTCAACTAGTAGGTTAGCAGTGTTCCTATAATTTGTTGCTGTAAATTTATTATCTTAGTGATGCTACGAAACAAGAAACGCTGTGGCACTATTTCACATCTTAGTACGCTTATATTGTTTGTGTATCTTTGCTATAAGTGTTGTAATTTTCTTGATCTTTCTATGTAAGTATTTTTTTGGCCATGGGTGATGATGTCTGCTATGTAGTTATTCACCGCTTGTTGTCCTGAGCAATACATCACAAAATCAATAGTATGTATGAGTGAGAGGCATATCTTATTCGCAGTCTCAAATAGCTCTAACAGATGTATTTGTAAGGGCCTCTAATTGGTCTTTAAGAAGCACAATTTCGTTGTTTCGCTAAATGTTTTTAATCTACTCCGCTCGCTAATTTCTCTGACAGGGGCTATGCACTTATTCTTAAACTACAACCATTTTGTAGAGCACAGACAATGATCGTTAGTTGCTTCCGATCTAATAAGACCTCACTAGCATTTTACATAGCTATCCAAATATTGGTTATGTATTCGTTATATATATTCAAAGAAGATGCCTCAAGTATTATTCACCTACTTGCCATTACCATTATTTTGGAGGTGCCCAACAATGTGTTAGTTGGAGTGCCTTCTTAAAAAGGCTTTCCTACAACCTGTTTAGATATTGAAGTGGCAATCTATACGTATCGATACCGCATAGAGATTATAAGTTGACCGTCCTTATGCCACCTTTATTCCATTCAATTAGGCTTATAAGAGGCATACACAAGGTAATTAATGAACAGACTTTTGATAGATCATATTATTTTAGTATAGGCAACTACATTAGCCGTCGACTATATTATAGGTTTACTCGAATGCTTATAGGTTCCCAACCTGATAATTTGAGGCATATGAATGTTAAATTGCTAAATTCAACTACTCATTTTAGAGGCACCCATAAGTTTGTCGCTGAATACTTAGTGTGCTTTCCGAAAATGCCACTTTTTTGGGGACAAAAATATTTTTTGCTTAAAACATACTTAGCTTGTAGGCTAATTATATAATTATGCTTGGTTTGCAAATACCTTTATATATGCATAGTGTCTATTTTAGACCTATTCGAAATATTATAAACTAGAGTTAATTAGCAAGGACACGAAATATTTTTACAAGCCTAGAGGACAATTCGATAAATTTTTATTAAGAATTATAAGTTGCACAAATTAGGTTTTTAAATACTTTTTAAATGATTATAAACCAATAAAAAACAGTTATGACTATCTTGATATAGAAAATCAAAAGAGAAATTTTCTACAGGTATCAGGAGCCTGTTGTGTATAAGTCAATGGCAAGTATGGAAACTATTTAAACGCAAACTGATAGATCAGTAATATCAGAGTAAACATATAGAACGTAAATTATACGACAACATAAACGGTAACCATGACTGCATTAGAGCCACCAAGCACCATGGCAGCAGCCGGTACAATAGTCAAAATAAAGTAACGGTACATGCTCTGTATCAGATGTTCAGCTAGCACTAGTAACCGTCGTTCTATGGACGTCCTCGTAGAAGGATGCCACGTGCTGCGAACAGAATCTAATCGTAGACGAGTCGAATGTCGGTAGCAACCAATAACTCTATGCAGACCAGACTAAGATGGTATCGCGTGGACAAACATCATGTTATGACTGTAATCAATCATGATCTGATCGATTAATATATGTGTATGAACCATCTTCATAGCTTCCACTATCATTGCAGGGACTCCTTCCAGTACCTTCCATTACTCCGAGATCTTGCTAGAGAAATCAAACAGAGAATGGTAATATTCTGAGATTAGAGAAGCGTTGCACTATATGTATAAAAAGGTCTATAACAATACTATATATCAAACTTCGATACTAGAGTGATAGGATTACCATACAGTCTCATCAGGTTCAAAATCCTCGCATATTAATCCTATAGCCTAACATGATATTTGACATTGATCCTTGCTCCATGATCGGAGAGCGATCATGACGCCTGGCCTCATTGTATATCTAGGCTTCAATATTCTTGTCAATTTGGAGGTTTTTATTCTCTTTCTCAATTGGCCTCCTACGTGCTTTCCTTCTTAAACCAGCCTTTCAAGAGAGGACTTTACATCTTATGTCATCTTCTCATGGTTTAGAGGGCTTGTGAGCGGAGCCTTGTCCCCTCATAATTGAGGCCCAATGATAAATGAAGTATTGGAGAAATTGATCCATGCACGGATCAACATGAGTACTCACTGATGTCTACTGCTTTCAGGCTTTATAACCTTTTGCATACGATTATGTAATCTGGCATAGGCTAAGTTGTACTACAAGGTATTTGCACCCGTTTCAGACTTTGTATTTGCATCTAAACTAAATAGCATTAACTATTCTCAATTCTGTAAAATATAACATGGGACAAAAACTAACAGAGCAATCATGTGTCGTTGATCCCGAGAGCAAATAGAAACAGAGAATGAATGCGAAAAGCAAATCTATTTCTTCTGATTCTTCAGATCAATATATTGCTATTTAGTCGATATTGTAGTGAGTTCATGATAAACAATTCCTATTGACTCTAGTAGATAGTGAACGAGTTGTTGTATGTAAAGAATATTTACTTTTGTAACAAGTAGAGAGATGCTACTAATACAATAGATACTGAGATGATGACTAATACTTTCAATTGTCTGTAACATGTAAAATAACAAACTTTGATTATATTTATTAGAGTTTGAGACTAAGATATGCTGACACTACTGGCATACCATTTTATAGACTGTTAATTATGGTTTGTCGTCATTAGTCAGGTTTATGCATCATAATAACCAAAGTAGGCCAATTATTTCCATATTACAAACTTACTAAGGTCTATGAAAAAACCATCAACATGCATGCTACAAATAATGCTGATCTGCACCAAACACATAATTGGTACCTGTGTCTTAGTCATACCCTGACTTCACTGAAGCAGTGATTATGTTCTTCAATGCAAAACAGGAGGAATTCAGGCCCTTTAAGGATTGACAGTCACTTGGCCTTAACACAGAGACTGTATTGAGGTAAAGAACGTTAGTAGCGAGAGGTGAGATCTCACAGATACACGTAGGAATGGGAATTTCGAGTCCATAGGAAGGAGAATTATACAGAGAGGTTATTGTTAGAGTCTGTTGTGGAGTCGGCGAAGTAGATTAATTATAGTGACTAAGTCTCAGTATATAATAGTCTCGATGGTGAGATGAACATCCACTTATGAAGACTTCAAGGTGGATGATGTCTCAGTTTTGACACCGACTGAATGAGCTTCAATCTTTCTAGACCGTTACTCACTTACAAGGCAGCTATTGCTAAAGTCGAATCCATGTTATGACTTAGAGATGATCTAAGTAATAAAAACTAGCTGTATACATGTAAAGTTTGAGGACATATGAACATAAGCTAAACGCTGAATATAGCCATATGTTACTAGTGATATATGTACGATCACTTTGGTAGGGAAGAGTAATAATTTGATCTAGCCTCCTAATGATTAGTATAGGAGCCAGAATTCCCCGTTAATAGCCGCGTTCTAATTTCCTTCTCCCCGCGCTCCAGTACAGATTCCATACCGGTACTCGGGTCAATAATCGGTCGACACCCAAATTGACGCTCAGGGGTGGTGGACGAGTCCGAGCTTCCAGCTTTAACCACACCTTCCCTTGCAATGTCAATTCATACCACATTACATCATGATAAATTTAACAATTGGCACATAATTGGTTTTAATGGTTGTTGTCCCAATTCAATGTTAACTTTTTGTGACCAGACATCTTCAAATGAAAATGTCAAAAGGAAATATGGGAGATTTAAGGCATATGATTTATGATTAGTAGTTTTCATTTAAGCAGGGGAGCATTTTAATATAATTTTATCATCTATCTGAATCCGATGTTTAATAAAATCTTGAACAAAAGGGGAAAAAAAACAGCTTAGGGAAAACTAAAAGGCAATAAATTAATAATAGACAATTACTTGACTTAACAATGACTAAAATTGAAGTAAACTGTAGAAAGTTTGACTGAACTAAGCATAAATGAGCCAAGCCTCAAGCCAGGCTTATAATTGAATTTCATGAATGACAGACTCCAATTAGAACCCAAATTCTTTAAGCAGATGTTTCAATCAAGCTGAGCCCCTAATTGAACTAGAGCAACAGCTAAGTTTATCATTACTGTGTTTCTCAAAACTCTTAATCTTTAAGCAGAAGTGCAGAACCCATGTAACTGTAAGAAATATCAAATAAAGGAAAACTCAGAAGCATGAGCATCTTATTAAGCTTTCCTACAGGTATAGCAGATCCCAAATTGACTCCTCAATGTCACAATAACAGCTAGGGTACAAACACTTATATCTTAAGCATGCCATTATCTATTTAGCGTGAGACATAAAGAAAGCTTGATATCACTGGGAATACAGTGTCCTGAAGTTGAAAATGCAACATTTGAAATTTCATTGACACCCAATTCCAGCCATAGCTAACTTAAGACATCAAGTGCAATAGGAACATCATTTGAAGAAACTACATGTCTCAGAAAGTCAAAATCATTAACAGTCAAAGACATAACCAACTTGAATTGATTGGTTATCAGAAGCATCACCTCAAGGAAACAAGGAACCTTAGACCAACAGTCTCAAGTTCTCCCATCTTTGAAGAACAGCTAATAAATACAATCAAAATGAAAAACAAAAAAAAAAAGCCATTTCAGGCGGATAAAAATAAAAGGGAGATCAAAATAAGACATTTTATCACCAAATCATTACAATACATGTATTCGCAAGTCACGACAGACCACACAAACAAAATCACCAGCAACACTAATTAACTGGTTAATGTGCCAACAACTAATTATCATCCACAACAGCTAAATTTATTAACACAAAAAGATGATAATTACAATATCAAAGATAATAACACAAATAAGCCATCATACCTTATATATGGTGGACAATTACTCAATTCAACCTAGAAAATGGAAATCTTGAAGACCCTTTATTTTGAGCTAGTCGAACCCAATAAGCCTGCGAAAATACCCAACATTTTTAAGCATAATCAAGAACTACCTTCCCTAAATTTTGACATTGATACAAAGAAATTTCGGAAAAAAATCAAAAAAATTTGACCCAACTACTAATTGAACACCCAAACAACAAGAAAATCGAAGGCAATTCAACCCTAACATTGCCCTCAAAATCAGTCAATTTTCGAACCCTAACAACAGAAAAACAAACACATTAGCGTTTTTTGAACCCTTAAACCCCTAAATCAACAAGATTCACCAAATTTAAAGCCAACACAAATTCAAAGGAAATTCTACTAAACAATTATAAAAAAAATCAACAATTATATACAACGACCTAAACACAATTATATATCACAGGAAACAATTTGCCCAAAACTGAAAAGAGATTGAAGGAAGCACCGTCTTCGTCGTTGAGCGAGAACCTGCCGTCGGGTAGCGAACGCCCGCCGTCGAGTGAGTGGAGAGAAGCCGGGGAAGCTGAGGGTGCCGGAGACGGGAGAAGCCACCAGGGCCTTACCGACGGTGGAGTCGAGCTTAGGGTTTGTGTTTGGGGTTTTGAGTCGAGGGTTTCTTTGAGTGAGTAGAATTGTGATTTGTTAGTATTACGATATTACATTGTATTACTCATTACCAGTGAGATAGAATTGTGAGTTTTTTAAGGTATTATCCACTTATTATTAGTATATATAGATGAAGTTCTTAAAGTACACAAACAAATAATCTAGCTTTTGGTTAGAGTACTTAATGGGATTTAGGTGACTTGGGTTCTAATCTTATCCTACACTATTTTTTATTTTCACCCCTAAAAAGGAGGAAATTAGCGACTACCAAAGTAGTCGCTAACTCAGTCGCTAAAATTGCGTTTTTTTAGTGTGTGAGGGTTTATGTGATAATCGTGAAGTTAGTGAGTCTTTTGAGAGATAGATATTGGTGAATGGTGACTGAGTATTTAAGAGATAATGGTTAGTGGGTAACTTGGGAAGTTGTGAATGATTTTATTTTGAGTTAAAATATACGGAATGAAAATATTTGGAGTGCATATTCCAACTTTTATCTTTAGGCGCCAAATTAAAAGCTTCACGTACTTAAAACTTAAAAGCCTAGAGTCTTATTTTTAAATAAAAAAGCCTAGAGTTTTTGGTTAAAAAAGGTTCAGGTTTTTGAATACCTGGAGCTTTTGTGAAGAAGCTTTTAGTTTTTTTCTACTAGTGTTAAGATCGAGTCGTTACTATAATCAGTGCATGCGTATATATGTTGTAGCTTTGCGTGAAATATTTTCTTTGGTAGCTTTCATTGGGGTATTAATTGCATCTGATTTTGTTAGCCTTTTGTCGTAGCTATTGAAGTTGCTAGAGGTTTTGTGCTTTTCAGCACAGTCAACATGCCCTTGTTTCTTGTAATTTTGGAGTATACAGTTTTAGAGTGCTAGATGAGGTTCCTCTTCTTAGTCTTCGTGGTACTTTGTTGTGCTTCGTTCATTTTGACATTGTAAAGTTCAGAGATATTATCGATAAATGAACTTATTTTGATTTATGTGCAACTTCTACAATTTTAAAAATGTGAACATATTTATTGCTTCATTTTACACTCTTTTATTTAACGCTGCTAGTAATATGGTGGCTTACTCTTTTAGCATGCTACAATCTCCTAACATTCTTCTAAGACTTAGGAGTATAGATGTGCACTTCAGCACTTGTTCTGGTACTTCGTATATTTGACGTGTTGCGGCTACAGGGAAGAAAGCGAATGGTGGGTTAGTTCTGTGCAAGCTTATCCAAGCCCGACTTATCGATTATCACATTGCCAACCAGTAGATTCAGGATTTAACATTATACAGCAAGGACCATGACCAGTTTTGGTAGTTGAAATTTTTTTATAACCACTAGTAGAAAAAACCTCAAAAGCTGCGATTTTGTAAAAACCGCAGCTTTAAAGGGTTAAAAGCTGCGGTTATTAACAAAACCGCAGCATTTGGGGCTTGATTTCAAAATGGGGCATGGCTTATTTTGCAAAAGCTGCGGTTTTAATAGAAAACCGCAGCATTTAGGCCCAAGAGTTTCAGCCCAATTAACACAAAACATGCGGCCCTTTATATCATCCCAACCCCAATCATTTCTCACCTAAACCTACTAAGCCCTTATTCTCTCTCTCTCACTCGTCTACATCTATCCTTCGCCGCTCTTTTCTTTCTCTCTCCTCTTTCCTTTTCCCTCTCTTCTTTCCTTTCCCCTCTATCCTCTATTCCTCTCCTTCCACCGGCTTACTCTCTCTCCTCTCCTTCCACCGGCGACATACAATCATTCTCTTTCACTCATCTCTCCTGTTCTCTCTCACGCCACTTTTTTACTTCTTTCTCCTCTTCGCGTCACCTCCGACAACGCCATTGCCTTTCATCGCGCCACCTACGACAACGCTGCTGCCTTTCCTCGCGCCACCTACGACAACGCTGCTGCCTTTCCTCGCGCCACCTCCGACGCTGTTACTTTTATTTGAGCCGCCTCCGCCGCCGTTGCTTTGTCGCGAGATCTTGGGTTTTGTTAAGTTAAGTTTGTATTTTTATGAATTGTTATTTTGATTTCTGGGTTTTGGGTGAATGGATCTTGATTTTATTTTAATTTTATTTGTGATTTGATTTCTGATTTTAATTTTTCTATTTTCGTTCGTAATTGGGTTTTCGATTTCAATTTCAAAATTAGGGTTTGAATTTTTTTTCCCGATTTCGTTTTGAAATCTATTTTCGTTCGTAATTAGGGTTTGAAATTTGTTTTTTCCAAATTTCGATTTTTTTTGTAGATCTCGTTTTTGTTGCCTTCCTCTAATTCTCGTCACTGATTATTATATCAGGTCTGTAATGGAGTTCTGATCATGAATATTATTTTCTTGTTGGTTTTTTGATGTTTTGATTATGAATATTGTGATTTTGATTATTAAAGTTATGATTATTATTGATTTTTAAAAGTTTTGGTTTTTGTTGTTGTAGATCTATAACATTGTTCAATTTGTTCTAGGGTTTTTGATCGATTTCTAAGCTGGGTTTTGTTGGTTTTCGGCCTTTTTAAAAATTGATTTTTATTGTTCAGTTTTTTGGCCTTTCATGTTTTTTGGGTTTTATGTTTTTCTTTTTTGGTTTATGATCATCTACTATTTCTGGGTTTATTGGTTTTTATTTTGATGTTTTGGTTTTTTCGTCAATTTCAATTTTATTGTGAATTTTTAGCTTTTCCGTCATTTTTATATTTTTTGGTTTTGAATATTTCCGCTTTATCATTCTTAGTGAATTTATCTACTTTGTTTTTGGTTTTTATTCTTAAGTTTTCAACATTTTTTTGTGAGTTTCATTTCTGTAAAAGATTTTTCGGCCTTTTTTAATTTTCTGGGTGTGGGTTTGTGAGGTTCGTTTGTTTTAGATTTGTTTGTAAATTGTTTCACTGTTAAGTTTTTCTGTTAATTTGTTTTTTGCAGGAGCTGTGAGCCTGTGATATTTTTCAAGTGCTACTTGGGTTTTGTAGATGTTGATGAAGTTGCCTTAGAATTTTTTGTTCATTTTTGTAAAGTAATTATATTTTTATGTTGTAATAATTAGGTTTTGTATAATTAGTTATTGAATTATTTATGTATATTTAATTTTAATGTAATTTTTTAATAGAATCTATATCCAAGTATATATTAAGATTGTTTTTTATTTAACATTTCTTAAATAATTCGTATTAGTATTATGATTATTTTGAAAAAATGAAAAGGAGCATTGAAAGGCTGACAAAAAACTGAAAAGGAAAATGACAAAGGCTGACCTCAGATTTTATTTTTAAAAATCAGTAAATGCGGTTTTTAAGTGCAAACCGCAGCATTTAGTGACGATTGTTGACAAAACGAGTTTGTGATCAAAAGCTGCGGTTTTTAGTAAAAACGCAGCTTTTGAGTACACAAAGCTGCGTTTATAACCGTAGTTTTGAAGGATTTTAAAAGCTGCGTTCAAAACGCAGCTTTGAGGTTAAATAACCCAGCTTTGAGCTTTTTTCTACTAGTGAACGTTACTGTCGAGCTATGTTGGTTCTCTGTGGTTTTGAGAAATTTTTATCGTCCTAATTATGTAATCTTGAAGAGGTTGTTAGTGTGTAGTGTAGTGACATATGTATATTTTGATTTTTGAATTACAGTGTTGAATGATTGACATCTTTACACCAATTTATTATGATTTTTGATGATATAAAAATTTGCATGGGAACGGAACCAGGCAAGTGCATTATATGCATTGCTATTTTTTTTTAGTTCTTATGAAATTACGACCGCCAGCGGTCAGTAAAAGGATTTTTTTTGCACAAAATAAATTACCGACGAAATCGGTCGGTAAGGGTGATTGCCTCCAAATTTTTTTGGAGGGAAATGAAAATTACCACGACCGATTTCAGTCGGTAATACGACTTCCACTTGGTCGATTAACGACCGAATATCGTTTGGTAATACGACTGATTCATTCGTCGGTAATTTTCATTTCCTCCAGTCTTCCTTCTACAATAATGTCGGTAATCGTCGGTGAGAAGTCACCGACCGAATTCAGTCGGTGTTTTTTTTTACCGACGATCCTTTACCGACCGAAGATCGGTGGTGATGAAGTCGGCCGAACGTTTTTTTCTTGTTGTTGAAAAAAAGGATAATTTGCAATACCTTTTGAAAACTGGCAAGCAATGGAGTATTAGATATTCAAAGAGAGAGATAATATACTTGAAAGCTATGTAAGGCAGGAGCCAGTGAAGAAATTCGAATATACATATATGTTCTGTCTTGAAATGTAATGGAGGTTGGGGACAATTGTCTTTTCTTGCAGGACGAATTTCCCATCCTTATACTTGCCCCACCCCCCCTTGGTACAAAAAGGTGGATAGATCCTCCATCTATTAATATTGCGAGTCAGTGTGCATTTTAATGTTCAAGATTGATTGTAAGAATGAATTGCACACTTAGCCAGGCCAATTTGATTGTAAAACTATTGAGGATTTATTTGTGTATAGCTTTTAGTTCGTATTAGGTTTTCTAAAGTGTCTAGAACTCAGGTACACTTTAGCATGTACTATGCTGTGAAGCTAAAGGAAAGGCGTCTGACGTTTTTGTTGTATGTAGCCTTGCCAAAAAAATCCTCTTATTTCCTTAAATCCCTTGTCTTGAAATTTGGCTAATCCTCCAACAACAGAGACAGAGTAGGAGGGATAAAATCTTGTCCCATGGTCTTATCCCCTTGCAAACACGCTGAACAAGGTAAATCAAATGTGACTGTTAACTATCATACAATCCTCATATTTATCCTTGGCGTATTTTTCATATTTTTTCCTTACCTCCCTATAATTTTATTAAATTACCTCTATCACACATATATCACGCTGCTAAACACCATTAGCCTATAAGACCTATTAATGTTTGAGCTATGGTGGCATTATAGTCATTTCTTTGATCTTGACCATGCCCATGGGGTGCCTTTATAATTTTGTAAAAAAAAAACAGAAAAAAAACGAAAAACAACAACACAAAACAAAACTGTCAATAACCACCTTTTATAAGGAGGGTTTGTCAAAATCACTTTTCTAAACCGAATGTCAAAAATCACTTTTTGTGATAACTTAGTTGTTGACCACATCACCTTTGGCTGAATTTCGACCTTAACCTTATTTTTTCATTTCTCTTTTTTTTATTTGCCTCCCTCCAACCCCTTTTTTGCTCAACAGCACCCCAAACATTCAGACCATTATTTTTGGACCTCCCACCTAACACCACGAGGTGCTGCTGAGTGTCCACAATGTGGCACGTCAGATCTACACACAGAAGTGGTTGTATGACTGTGTCAAAACCATAAACAACACAGATCCCCCCAACACCACACCGATACTCTGTTCGAGTGAAGCTACCGCAACCCTTGCAAACCAACGGAGGTGTGTAACCGCGCTCACCTCCTATAGCACTCGCGAACCAAACTCTCATCTTATGCTTCTCCTAAATAAAGGGTTTTCAAAAGACAAGTGGATGGCGGGTTCACAGGCAGGCTAGCCCTAGAATCAACCCCAACACCACGATTAATCCTATTGCGCAAAAACTTCCTTTTTTGGGGGGGGGGGTGTGGGGGGGATTAGGAGAAAAGGAAGGAAACAATTAGGAAAAAGTTTTAGCTGTCAGCCAAAACGGCCAAAGGTGGGTCGTCAACAATATGAAGTATTTTTAAAAAAAAGGTGGTTTTTACCCTTTGTTAAAAAAGGTGGTTCTGTGACAATTTCGACAAAATGAACTATTTTTCATTTGTGCAACTAGAGCCTGCATTCAGTCAGATTTGGTAAACTATAACAATTCGTGATTTGTTCAATGTGTTAACAATCGTACAGCTAACAATTATTCAGTTTAGTCCAGTTTTTTTAATTTTCAGTTTCAGTCCAACTTAGGTTTCATTTATTTAGTTTTGAACTTATATAGGTTCATTCATTTCAGTTTATTTCAAGTTTGAACTTAAACAGTTCTTTCAATTTAATTTAGTTTAGTTTGACCATATATAGTTTGACGTCTTTGATAATTTATTTTTCGTTTTCGTTTCTTAACTATTATTTCGGTTGAAGCAAAAATACTTATAGCTATATATTAGTCCAATCCTACGGTCAAAGATTAAAAGTTTTTAGTTTTCCCTTAAGATTTGTGTTTAGGTTTGAACTTAATATGTTCATTTCAATTTCAGTTTATTTCAGTTTGACTTAAACAGTTCTTGTCAATTTCAATTTAGTTAGTTGACATAATAGTTGACGGCGAATCTTTGATAATTTATTTCGTTTTCTGTTTCTAACTATTAATTTCGGTTGAAAGCAAACATACTTATAGCTATATATATCCAAATCTAGGTCAGATTAAAGTTTTGTTTTTCACTTAAGATTTGTGTTTTTAACATTCTATATTATATATATATATATTATATTATTATTATATTATTATAATATATCATATATATATATATTGTAAAGTTTATGGTTTGGTTTGGGTTTTCATACTACAACTTTAGTTAGTTTAGTAAGAAAAGTATATTCAATCTTAATTTTCCAATTTCGGATCAATATCCATATCAATGGTTTAATACTATATCAGTGCCACTCGATATCCACTGAATGATCGAAAATCTAAATATGAAAGTTGGACAAATTATTGTAATAATCCGTATATATATTAAATTCAGAGTGAATAGTAGTTGATTAATGTTTAATTTGACAGCAACAAAATGTTGTTACAAGCCTAATTTAAAAGAACTAACTCATTTGAAAAGATCATGTTAAGATAATGAAACCAAACCTATGATTGATTAGGAACACTCACGTTATATTATTTCATATTTCAAATTTGTTAAAAAAATTAGATTACTATATTTAATGCTCAAATATAAAAATAATCTTACCAACTCAATAATCTTTAATAATAGAAGAGTAGAATGCAAGTGGAACTCTTCAAAAAAAAAAAAAAGAATCAAATGAAAAAGTAGAAGGAAAGTATGAATTCTCACTGGAAGATTTCTAAACTGCATGGGTGGAAAGTTCTAAAATGCAAGTTTGTTTATTTCACAGTCCATAATGGTTTAAAATGTGAGCTTAATATTTGGTTGCACATGGCTTGTGTTTCATTAGTTCTTATTCAAATCTATTATTTATATTAATTCAAATTTTTAATTTAATATAATAATTAAAGAGAATATAAACTTAAATATAGCATAATGACAATAAACTTGTCTTCAAAAATTTTAATACTCCATATTCCTTTGGATCCTAATGTCTACTCTTCAATTTAGCACGCATGTCAATGAGTTTTGTTTGGACATATTTTAATTAGCATTACAAAAATATATAATTATTATTCTTGTAGTTCATGGGAGAACAAAAGATCACAACTACTATAATTTTGACTTATTTAGGAGAAATTTAAAGATCTCTCATATGTGAAATGTCAAGATTCCTATAAAGTATACACCATTTAGGAATGGAGGGAGTATTAATATTATAGCTACAAGTTAAATGAATATAATTAAGTAAATATACAATTGGTTGATGATGCATATTAAAGCTAAGGGCTTTAATTATAATGATAATATTTGCTTATTATGAATTTCATATCAGGTTCAGTCCGATAATTAAATTAGTTTCAGTTGAATATCATTCATTATTTGATAACTTTTAATTTAATGGAATTAAATTTCAGTTAAGTTGCAGGTTCAGTTCAGTTTGTTAGTCAGTTTAGTTTGTTTAGTTGAGTTAGTTAGTTCAATTTGTTAGTTGCGGTTGTCGTTCAGTTCTGACAGTTGATTTTTAGTTATCAGTGTTGAATCATTAGTTTTTCAGTACGGTTTCCGTTACATTTCAGTTTCTAGAATCTAGACAACTGAACAGCTCTAGTGCACTAATCAAT